>JARVGQ010000672.1:21934044-21944392 GCA_031762355.1 Hypsolebias martinsi | reverse complement strand
GGAGGACTTTAACAAGAATTGAACAAGACAAGACAAGTGTCTCATTTTAATAGCCACTTTTACCTATTAATGAGACACTTGGCTTGCCACATTACTTGAGGCCCCTCTAGTGGATGTAAATGGTAGTGTTCAATATTTTCTATGTCAGAATGAATGAAATCATCAGAACTCAGCCAAAAATTGGGTTATAAATATGGGGGGGGGGGTGTTATATTAGTTACTTTGATGGATAAGTCGCAAGACTTGCAAATTTATGCAAAAAGGTGTGACTTATATGGCGAAAAATACGGTATTAGTTTGTCCCTCATCAGCCATTACATTAATCTAAGAGCACAGAGTGTGATGAAAAGAGCAAGTCTTCATCCAGGTTTGTTGGTTGGTTCTACTGGTAAGAATTATTTCACATAACATCACTTCAAAAATGACCAAACTACCCATTTCAGTTTGCACTTGGGGTAATCGATGTGGTAAATTTTGCATCATAATCATGCGTCCATTATTTTCACCCGCTTCTTCCTTTTCGGGTCGCAGGGGTCACTGAGGCAAGGGACACCCTGGACATGTTCAAGTCCATCACAGAGACACAAAGACAAACGAGAGAAACAACCATTCACACTCTCACTCACACATAGGGACAATTAAGAGTTACCAATCATCCTAGCATGAATGTTTTGAAAACCGGAGTACGTGGAGAAACCCCACTTATACATGGAGAGAACATGCAAACTCCACCCAGAATGGCCCCCGGCTGGGATTCAATCCGGCGACCTTCTCGTTGAGAGGCGGCAGCTCTAACTGCGCCTCCGTGCTGCCCAGTCATAATCATATTAATATAATCAATGAGGAAAAACTGAATCACCGAAATGTATTAAAATGGGTGTTAACTAAAATGTTTAATTCAAACTTTGTGTGTGTGTTACAAAAAGGTGATATCTCACACTTTACTTCAATGTTTTAATGTCTAGGAGTGTACAAGAACATGTTGATACTTTGGAAACAGTACTTTTGTTGCTAAAAGTCAGATGTAGCATTGATACCTCTTTTTTTCTGCTCAAGCCGACGCTGAATAAGCACAAGGTGATACACATGAAACGCAGGGGGTTGTTATTCTGCAGGACGATTCTGTAACTGGAAATAACTGTGTATCAGACAATTGCATAAAAACTGAATTTGTAACTTCAATCTGCAAAGTTAAAAGCAAACCCGTGACTCAATGCTAAGTGTTTACTTGATATATAAGGCTAGCCTGTATAAATAACGGTTGAATGAATAATGGCCAAAGCATCAGATGGGAAGTTTGTTAATGAAAAAATGGGATTCTTTTAGATTTGTGTTAAATGTTGTTTTGTTTTGTTACAAGAATAACGGTCAGCTACTACCACGGCCAATTCTAGCTCATTATCTGTGAAATGGACACAATTATAACCATTTAAGTGTTAGCTAAGAAGTAGTTGCACACCCAAGGATTGGTTTCTGAATATTTCATAAAAAATTGTCCAGAGGTTTGTAAGATATTTTGCTAACAGACAGGGTTGAGGAAAAGTTTTATTTAAAGATTATCTTTTAGTGTTAAGCATGTGATTTGGGAGTAATTCTCAACTGCCGCACAAAGCCATGCTTGTGTTAGCTCAGGTTCATTAGCTGCGGCAGCCATCTTGACTTGAAGCCCAAAATTAACCAGTTGTGGATGTGAGTTTCATTGAAATCTGCCAACTAGTTCATGGATATTTTACTAACACGCAAGACACATTTAAATAAATAAATGAAACATAAATCTTGCCAGAGGGCTAAAAGTCCCCACATTAATTGGTGCAAGATATGTATTTTTTAATAAACTCATCATGGATTCATCTTTACCTGCATCTGGTAAGAAATGTTTGAACATCATAAAACTTTTGTTCTGTTGTCTTTGACTTTACTTCATGTGGTTGCGTGCACTATAAAATGTGGCTCATGTCACATACCGGTACTCTGTGGGAGTCTTGTGACGGTAAATATGACCACCTTGTGATCCAACCACAACTCAGCTTACCCAAACATGTCAAACCGAAGATATGAGTTGAACACTTACTTACAAATGAGTAAAGTGTTTTCAGTCGAAACATTTCATTGTCGTCAATGCTGCACTTAAACTCCCTTCTCATATGCATTTTTTTTCCGTTTTAATGACTTCAATTTGCTCCACTTTTACAAATTTTAACGTCATTTACCACAAACATTTGTTTTCTTACATAAGGATGTTAATTATGTGAACTGTAAGAGACAGAAATGCTAAAAAAAGGGCTGTATTTCATTAAATCTAAAATGTTTTTACATGCGTTTGTCTAGTTTCATCCACTACTTTTCTCAGTGCGTGCAACATGTGGTGCATTACACATCTGTAAAGATGAGTCACACTGAATGATCTGAGGGCAGCTGCCGCGGTCCTTATTTCCATGACGCTGCTGACAAGACCTGCTAAACCAGGGGGTTCCCAAACTTTACCATGCCATGCCCCCCCCCCCCCCGCCTCTTGCAAATGCACAAACATTGCTACAAAATATGAAATGAAACAACTTTTAGAATGTTTTAATTTTATTCACTATATTCAATTAATTATTACAGCTGCTGAGCATAAAAAAAATTAACACTGAATTATATTCCCACAGAAAAGACAACTTTTCAACAAACTGTTGACCAGAAGAACAAAAGAAATCTTAACCTCGCTCTCTCAAGCGTGTTTATCTGGAAATGACAGATACAGATTGCTCTAGTGTGCAATTATAGTTTTTATTTTTGCTTTAAATCTTATTCTATCTCACTTTCTGAGGCCCCACTAGCAGACCCTCAGGGGGGCCACGGCCCTCACTTTGAAAAACTCTGCCAAGACCACCAGAACAGAACCACGCTGCTGAAAGAACCACACTGTAGAAACATTTTTTTCTCGACTTTGGCACCTTTTAGTATTTTAGCAGTATTTTAGTAATATTTGTGTAAATATTTTTAGTAGTATTTTGTTTTTAGTAGTTTAGCAGTATTTTAGTAGTAGTTTTTTTTTTTTATATGGTTTTTAGTTTTTTTAGTTTTTTTTTGGGGGGGGGGGGGCGATTTGAGACTGTTCTTCTCATCTTAAACATTTCATTGCATTGTTGACCTTGCTAATTTGTGCATTTGACAAATAAACCCAACTTTAACGGTTGAGGCTTTTAAACACTTTGTTGCCATTTATTTAATTTATGTTTCAAGCATTGCCTCAATGTGTCAGTTTTTGATAAAGCAGCTTTTTGTTGTGTGGTGAAAGCATCCTGGCTGGAGAGGATACATATGTTCCCCTCAAAGTTCTGGGTGTGCCCTGGGGTGTTCTCCCAGTGGGACTTACCCAGGAAACCACCAAAGGGCTATACATGTACTGTATCCTAAACTAACCTTCCCCAGATCCGAACCTCAACATTCCAGTGTCATACATGCATGATAAGACTATGGACCCTCAGCTACAATAAGAGCTTTGAGTCATGGCAAAGGTTGCAAATATTTATTTACCGGTACACCACATGAATCTTTAAAAAAAAAATTAACAAAACATGGTAAAAGTGAAACCTGAACTTTCCAGACACCGTGTCACATCTGCATTGCAACAAACTAAAAGGCATCATTATGTGTACATTTTATCAACTAATCCTTTACCCTACTGTCTTTTTCTCCAGACAACGTGCTCCATGATTAGTTTCATGGCTGAAAAGCAACAAAATATGACTGAACTTTTCCTTTTAAGTCATTTCCCCTCCATTAAACAGCTTTATGAAGAAGTCCAAAAGCTCTGGATCAATGTGTTGAGCATTAAGCAGCTGAGAAACGGCACAAAGAGTCACTTAAATGAACTGAAGCCTCAAAAATACAAACCCAACAGAATATTTTATTCAACAACTCAGAGTCACACAAAGATGAGCTTTCAGAAAAGCTGCAACTGTTACATCACAGGTTGGGGTTGAACTTTAAAAAGTCGATTTTCCGTATACGTTTGAAACCAAAGTACTGGTTTGTTTCCATCAATTAAAAAAAAGAAAACAAAAACATGGTGTGAATATGGTTTGATCAAAGATATTTACAGCCCGTGTGTAAAAAGCATAAGATATGTACAAAAGATTACCCTTAACACTGACTTGTTGCATCACAGCAAGCACAAACAAAACCAATCAATACCCAGTCTTTGTTAGTCAATAGTAAATACAATTTTAAACCATGGCAGTAATCTATTTTATGTGGAATATTGAATATCATAAATGCAAAAAGGAATTGTCTTTAAGTATAAGATTCAGTACTTTCTCTAATCTGTCATGTTGAAGTAATTGTGAAATTCGACATAATTGCATGCCTTTTCATAAAAATAAACAAAAATGCATAAAACCATCTAAACTCCTTTTGGTCCCAACTGGGTTTCGTCTGCAAATGCACTCTGGTCTGGAGAGTCCTTGTGAGTTTAAAACAAATTGCATGCACAAACAATAAAAGCTTTGAATGTGATGCAAAGATTACTGATGCTTTTAGAAAATGAACAGTCACAATTTAATATAAACTTTTACAAAAACTATTGAGAAAACGGGATTGCACCAACGGCAAATATTCAAGTCAGCAACAAACGGAGGATAAATAAACTTTAGGAGATTGTTCAAAGCTTTTTTTTTTTTTTAAAAGGGGATTTGAGGTAGTTAATATCTTACCTGTTGCAGATAACTTTTTGAACTTCCCATTTGCAGATAGATTAATTCTGAGCAGTCAGTTACAGTTTGACAATATACCGGTGATACATCATATTCTGTGACCATCGTATATTGTGACCATAGGGGACGCTGTTGAATTTTACATCATACAGTACTTTGCAACAACTGACAAAACATTTGTCATATTCTGTGACCATCTATATTTCCATCATAATCACTTTAGTGGGCAGATGTTAATTTTTATTATTTGAAGGAGGCTGACTCTTTCCTCCAAAGAATAAAAAGTAAAATCTGATCACCAATATCATCACTATTATGGAACTAGATGGTCACAGAATATGATAGCACTTATCAGATATTGTGACCACACTGTAACTTATAGAAAAACATTAAATACTTGAGCCAACCTTTTCTGCTGACCACTAATATGACTATTATGCAAATATAGATGGTCACAGAATATGATGGTTTATCATGTACTGCAAAGTATGGTGTGAAAATGCAACATCGCCCCCTACGGTCACAATATACGATGGTTACAGAATATGGTGCAACACGGGTAATTGTTTTAAGACGGACCAATCAAGTTTGGACCCATCTGGGTTTTCAGTTAGCTCATCAATCCAGTGGAATTAACAATTTCCCCAAGCCAAGAGCCATCTAATAAGTCAAACATTTATTTCACAGAACCTAAACTCAGAACATGTAAACTTTTTGGTGATCATTTATGTGCAGGTACAAAAAAAATTAACTACTAAAATTGTAATGAACTGAGCTGTTCTGGTGCAAACATCATGCTGGTCCGGTTTATTGCCGCTTTATCCTGGTCAGTAGTACAAAACATTCAAACCCAGAGGTTTACCACGACAGTTTACGTTAGATACCAGTAGACATTGTGCAAATGTAACGAGTAAAAGCACACTTGCAGCATCTTTCCTTGAATCTAAGCCAGGGGTCTGCAACCTGCGGCTCTGGGGCCAAACGCGGCTCTTTAGTCTCCCATCTGTGGCCTGTTGAAGCTTTAGCCAAAACTATCGTGATACTGTATTTATTTATTTATTTATTTATACCCACAACAGAAAATGTGAGCTTTACCTGATTTTTTGTGTCAATTTGTGAAAGATATAAAGACAAGGAGCGAAACGTGTTGATTACATTTAGCTACTTCATTTATCCAACCTCCAGGCTTTCATTCGCTTAAAAAAAAAAAAAAAAAAAAAAAAAAAAAACTTGTCCAGCAAAATGCTTAATTTTTATGCATAGTTTAAATTTATGTTTATTACTTCAAAGTGTTATGCTTAATTTTAAGTCAGAAAAAAATAACTCATAAGCCTGCAAGACTTGTTCAAAGACCCCAACTTTTGGTTTTTCCTTTTACCCTAAAATGTAAAACTATCAATAAATGTAAACATTTATTGTACATTTTTTAGATTTATGTCACCTCAGCTGGCCAGAGAAGCCGTCCTCCAAGTGGCCCACAGTCCACCAGTTGATGTTTTGCGGCTCAACACATTTTGTTTAGCGAGAGAATTGGCAGAAATGGCTCTTTTGATCAAAAAGGTAACAGACCCCTGACGCCGTTTACCATTTGGACATAAAATGTTCGAATAATTTTATTTTAAAGGTTGTGCAAAATTTAAAAACATAAAAATCACTTTGATTTCAGTGAGCTTATTGGCGATGTTTCAGATGGTACAAATATTGCACAATTATTGATGGCTGTTGTGTGTATATAAAAAAAAAATCAAAGGCACTTGTTAAACGAAAAATAAAAAAACATACACATTGGGTGCTTTAACCCTATATTTTCACCTCAGATCTGCCCCAAAGACCAAAGCACGTCATCTTTTTCTCAAGTTTTAAAACGATTAAAGCCTGGCCGTGTGCAGAACAGCCAACATTCAGTTTAAAGATTCTCAAGTGGCTTTTAAAAACAGAAGGAAACCTGTTCCCTTGTCACCCCGCCCATCGTTACCAAAGTTCCTGAGTTCAGATCTCACTCCCAGCTTGAGGAAAACTGGTTGGGAATACCCACCAGTTTATCCTGTCAGGTGGCTGACCAGTCCAGAGTGCATGGCTTGTTTCAGGACATCCGGCCTGTGAAGCGGCGGCATGTAGAGCATGGGAGGAGGCGCTCCTGTGTAGCTGGAGGACGGGTAGCCTTGACTGGGGACAGGGGAGGAGGCCATGTTGAGCGGCGAAGGGCTCTGCTCGTAGTACTGACCGTCACACTCCTCGTCCATCGGCAGAGCCAAGCGCTTCCCCTTCTGCCTCCGATTGCAGAACCAAACACGCACCACCTGCCAAGAACAGTTTTAGCGTCTCAAAAACAAAACTCAGTAAAAACAAATACCATGTCTGCCCTTACATCTCTCTCCAGGCCCAGCTCGTTTGCAATTTGTATGATTTTCTGAGTGTTCGGTTTGGGACAGTTGATGAAGAAGGACTCCAGGGCGGAGCGCACCGCTCCCTCCAGGCTGGTCCTCCTTTTCCTTTTTCTGGTGTCGACAAATACTCGCTCTACCTTGTACATCTGCGGGGGTCACAAAAACAAACTGTTACTGAAGGATTTGGATCACACAGTTGGATGTGTCCACCAGGTGGTGCATGAGATGAGCAGATGGCCTGGATTTGTTTGCTCAGCAGGAAGTTTTTTTTTTTTGACTACTGTAGGCCTGATAAGACTAGTTCTATCCAGTGGGGAGAGCCTGTTGTCTTGTAAACTAGTTGGCAGATGTTTGGAACCAGCGTTGCCAGATTGGGCGGTTCTTAGTTTGATTTTGCGTGTAAAATGGCGAATTTGGAGTCAGATTGGCGGTTTTTGACCTATTGAACACGTTTCAACAATCGTGCTTCATAGCAAAACTCCTATGACCTTTCTCCATCACCGACTGGCTATCATCATCTGCCGGGGCGCGTTCATCACAACAGAGATATAAATTATGCTGGTTTCAGAAACCTCATTGAGCTGGCCGACTCATTGCAGCAGTATGTCAGAGCGTCCGCCATGTTGGATGTGGCAGAACTGACAGTCAACTGAACTCAAAGCACAGTTCTATAAAGTGTTTTATATTAATGCCTGTCATGCACACACACACTAATATATCTGGAAAACAAGCAGGCACCAAAGACATTTATAACTTTTAACGTAAACATGCTTACTTCTTAAATATTTAGAAGCACTGAAACAACATTTTTGAGTGTTTACAACTACTAACATGTGTAACACTATTACTGAAGAAATATTCATATTTAACATTTAATCTGCGTCTATAACCAGATTCTGAAGTGTAGATGTGATGTAAATTTTCTGAATAAAGAGCACTTACATTCATTTAACTGATACACATACTCACTATTACCTTGGCTTATACTGATGTGCATTCATGTTCAGACAGTAAATATAACAATATACTGTTTGAGCAGGTTTTTGTGTTGTGTTGGTGACTCTATCTGGCAACACTGTTTGGAACTGTACTCACATCTTGAGGATTTTCTGAGGTCTCTGCCTCCACCAGCCATCTCTGCAGAAGGGGCTTCAGCTTGCACATGTTCTTAAAGCTCAGCTGCAGAGCTTCAAAGCGGCAAATGGTGGTCTGGCTGAACATCTTACCTACAAGAACAAATTCATGGTGTTTATGAAAGTACACATTTAAGACCAAGACAAGACCTAAGTCTTACAGCCTTGATTCTAATAATGTAAAGAAAACCAGTATCATTATGGGAACCTACCATACAGTTTACCCAGTGCAAGGCCAACATCTGCCTGAGTGAAACCCAGAGTTATCCGTTTGTGTTTCAGCTCCTTGGCAAACTGCTCCAGTTCTTCAGTGGAAAGGTTCTCCTGGAAATAATAAAATAAAAAAAGTTCTGTTTGTTCTGGAACTCTACAAGAAATGTTATGTTTAGATTCTCCAGAGTAACTCATTTGGTTGAAATAGTGGTACAAGATGTCATTTGGGGCAGATTACCTCCTCGGAGTCGCTGCAGCCCCCGCTGGAGGAGCCGCTGCTCCGCGGGTTCGAGGCCGGGTTCTGAGCCTGCGGCTCGGCCGCAGCCTGCGCGCAGTTCACGCTGACAAGCGCGTTCCGTGGAGCCCCGTTGATGGGGGGGGACGGGGACATGGACGGTGGCGATGCGGAGAGCCCCGTTGGGTTTTGAGTACTTGTACCTGGCAGACTGATGTGGGGGATCCCGGGCCAGAAGGACGGGTTCCAGGCCGCAGAGTAGAAGACGCCATGGTGGTGGTGGCGGTGGTGGGTGCCCGTGGAGGCCGGCGGTATCGGGTACTGCTGGACCTTCATCTCGGTTGGATACTCCTCTCCGGTGTCCGTCTCGGTCTTGATCTCGGGCAGCTTTATTTGCTCCCGGGTCTCAGCTATGGGGGGGCTCAGGTTTGTGGGCTGCGTGGCTGCGGTCACGCCGGGTACATGACCAGTGTACTCGTGCGCAGCGAAGGGACACCAATGCTTCCGCTGTCCGAAGTCTCCAGCCTGCATGTCCGAGTCCCTGAAGTCCCCGGTGGCGGGTGGGAACTGCATGAAGGCCTGCGCGGACGCGGCTGAGATGCCTCCATAAGCAGGTTTGCTGTAAAGCAGGCTGGGGTCCGGCAAAACACCATGAGGAAACTGGAACGATGATGAAGAGTTGCCCATACCTTCATGACCACAAACCTGACTGTATGCGTTGTGTCGGCTGTAGTCATAGGGTCTGGTCTGGTACTCCGGACTCTGGGGCCTATCCGACATCTTTCCAAGAACGTGAAAAAAATACCTTAAAAAGTTAGAAATTACTGGCTTCCCTCATCCCAAACTAAAGCTGGATGTGACGCACCTGATTAGGAGAAAAAGTGGTGCGTAAAATGATCCGTGCCAAAAAGTAGGCCTCGGTTTCGGTTGTGGCGCAAGATTAAGAAGACACTCTCCATGAAACCCGTGTTCACAAACACCTTCAAGCTCAACTGCTCATCCCGAGTCCAGACTCCGCAGGTTTCCCCAATCACAGCTGCGGCTGCGCGCTCATTGGTCGGCGCAGACAATTACGCACAGCTGATGGTCAGTTTGGGAATGACCTTGATTCTAAGGGGGCGTGGGTTTATTTTTGCTTTAACACAAACTTTCAGGTTATTTTAGGAGCACGCTTCTTATGAATCTGGAAAGCAAATTTTAAGACTGAAAACATGATTAGTTCTGTTGGAAATGCTAGAAAAAGAAACATATTTACATTGCTAATGGCACGGGTCTCTACATTTGCGCATACATATTACAACACTATCATTCATGAATAGTAATGCTGAATTTGTTTAAATGATTCCTTCTAAATGAGTAAAAAGTCACTGATGTGAAAATCTCTGATGGTGATGAGCCTAATTTAGTTTAATTTGAATATATTCATCAAAAAAGATCACTGCGGGTCAGATTTGGAGATTAAACATGTGAAAGTGATTTATTAATCTCAGAATAGGGAATAGGATTGTGGAATGGTTTGGATGATAACGTTAAAAATGCCAGAACGAATATGGAAATCGTTAATATAAATCTACTTGTTGTCTGATTTGATTTAAATATTTGAGTTTTTATGTTTTCAATTTAGCTAGATTGTTATTGTCTTTATGAATTACATTTAATTCAAATTTTGTAAAAAATATTTTG
>JARVGQ010000672.1:21923529-21933944 GCA_031762355.1 Hypsolebias martinsi | reverse complement strand
AACTTGTTCTAGGGGTTGTCTTTTTAATTTTCATGCATGTAAAGTTTTTTTTGTTCGTGATAGAAAAAAATTGCATTAGTTTTAATTTTTTTTTTTTTTTAATTTATTCATACATTAAGTCTCGTAAGGTTTACATTTCCTGTCCGTGTTTTCTTAAAAAAAAAAATAAAAAATAAAAACCGCCTCAGTTGAGTTTGTGCGGGCTCCTGCTTGTCTAAACTGGGTTTGTTGCATTGTCAGTGGAAGAATGTGGTATTCAGGTGATCGTCTCCCTGTTCTGTGGGTTCGAGCGCAGATGCGACCCCCCACCCCGCCCCCTTCCCCCCCCAGCGCGAATCCATGGCCGCAGATCACTGCAGGAAGACGCACTGCGGGAATTGATGGGGGGGGGTGCCATTGTGGGAGGTGGCCCCGCGGGGCACCCCGTGGATTTCAGAGGCCGAGTTGCGATGGTCGACCATTAGCTCCTTTTCACATCAGAACAATAAGTCTCAACCCTTTGATTCCACCCCACACCGATCGAGCCCCCTCCCCCAACCATCTGAAATAAACACCACCATGGGGGAGTTTCGCTCTGCTTCCTACCTTGGCATTCAGGCTCACATGGCCTGAAGGTCCCCCAAGAAACTGGTCTGAGAAGCAAGGTGTCTGCAGGTGAGGAAACAAGAACTCCAAGACTCTCTGGAATGTCCTCTGATGGGGGCACAAGTTCCCAGTTTGCCTTGTGGTCAGCTAAGAAGGGAATCTTGGCGTGGTTATCAGTAAGAAGTTAAAGAATGTGAAAAACCCAATGAGATACTTAAAAAATAATTTGGTATAGATATGACAATCCTATACGGCATGCAGACAACTGAACTTCTCCAGATATTGCATGAAACAGATTTCTTTATTCCTCTGCAGGAGATCCATACTCAAGCGCTTGATGGGGGAGACCAATCATTGGCTTAAAAGACATCAAACTCCATCTATCACTGTTCTGGGCAATGGACTTGGAAGGATGATTGTCATGCAAAAGCAAGAAACAGCAAGAGAAGCTCCGGGGAGAAAGCTCTGAGGGAGTCCCAAAGAAACGGGGGGAGAGGGGGGGTTGGTGTTGAATAGTTGGGTACAGTGAGGAGGAGATGTGTGAGGACAGGAGGATTCAAACCCCCACAGATGTCTCAGATCTTTTTTTCCTCCCCCATTTTTTTTCTTCTTTACTTGTTCTACTTGTTTGTGGGAGTGAGCCAAGCTCAGAGAAGTGGAGAAAGTGTCTGGTAGACGTTTTGGTGGTAAAACTCGAAAACGATGCGATGCACCATTAAGACTTTGGGTTATTTCTCCTGGAAAAATAAAAATGTCACTTTAATTTTTCCAAGACTTTTGGACAAAAGTGCCTGAAATGTCACTGCATGGTTGCAAATCATCAACTTTTACATTTTCTAATGGGTCGGTTTCATGCAATTAAAGAAAAAAAAAGCTCTTACACGTAACAAATGTTACAAAAGCTTGGTTGAAATGCAACAAAAAGGTGATTTTTTTCCACCTCTCCTTGCTGCTTTTTTTCAGACAATAAAACACCCAAAGGCCACCATGACAAACATGTTAGTCACTACTTCCTGTTAGCCAAAGATCTGATAAAATACCAACACTGCATTCTTAATTCTGTCCCTCCTGTTGAGCAGCACAGTCATCCCCCACAAACAAGTCTGATGGCTTTTTGATTTTCTTCCCCTGAAGATCCTTGCCTTTGACACCCACCTTCAGAGGACCCCCCCACCACCACCGCTGCTGCCCACTTGGGTTTTCATCCGAGGGTCAGAAGCTGCACAAAGGCTTTTTTTAAACGGCCCTTGGCATGTGGCTCAGTGGGGACTGGAGATTGACCAGTCCCTTCCTCAAAACACAAACACCCTTACAAGAATACAAAAGCTTTTTCCTGGGTGTTGTCATTCGTGCTGTGACGGTTGGACGAGATCTAACAAGTATCACCAAAACACCAGCGATGGAAAAACAAAATTTGTTGACTGGTGGTTTGCTCGTTTCAGCGAAACCTAACTAAAACTGACTGGACCGCAAAATATCCATATTTGACCAGAGCTGTTTGTTTCAGCTTTATACACTTCAAGGAAAAATACTTTGCTGTTCTAAAAAAAAAATCTTCCAGATGTGGCTCATTAAGAAAGTCGTTCATGTCTCGACGCCTTTCGAACTTAAATATTAAAGTTCTGTGGATTTGAAAAACGTTTGGTTCCAATTATTTTTCACTTTTATGACCGTCTCAGTATGAAAATACATTTCAAGGCAAAAAGGTTTAAAATTTCACAATTTTATTTGCATCACTTTTCCATTTACAGTATTTGTGTAATTAAGCTAAACGAACTATATTTGGCTTTTGGGTGTTTATCTTTCATAAACTAAAAGAGTGAATCCCGAAGTGTACATTTTGCCATAAAGTCCATGTTTAAAGAGAACTTCGAGGGGAGGATTGTTAAAAGATGAAGTGAAGAAAAGTTTAAAGTGGTTTAAAAACCAAACAAAAGTGATGGTTATGACTTTCTAACTGTTGCAGTTTGTTTAGCTCTGTCTGCTGGGCAAGATTCTCAGTCATCCAGGTCATGATAAGTCCTAAATAACAACATCTGGACTTCTATATTGAAGCTGGTTTGTTTTCTGTCCAGGAGGGTTTATCAATTACTTAGATTTATTTTAATTGATAAAGGCAAAATGTCTTCAGCTTTAGAATAAGTCCCTTTTTTTTAGTTTAACTTTGTTGCACTCTAAAACAGGGGTTCTCAAACTTTGTGGGTTCAGGGACCCCTTACTGGGGAGAAAAAGTTTCAGGGACTTTTAAATAATTTTCTTCATTTTGTCTCTTTAATGCAATGGAAATATTTGTGTAACATAAATACTCAAGACCATAGAGTTAATACAATTTTTATACTTTTTACACATGGGGTATTTTTCATTCAAGACAAACATTTTAATTTCAACTTCCAAAAATGAGTTTTGAGAAAATGAACAGCATCTAAAACTTCACCTATTCACATAATGAACATAATAACCGTTTTGCCACTTTTTCAAATTATTACAGGAAACGCTTTACATAAAAACTGATCACTCATAAGTGGTCAAACCAAAAACAGAGCTTCATTTGGAAACTGATCAGTGCCGGGACGCAAATAATGTATGATGCAAACAGATATTTTAACAGGTTGTTAAACATTTACCTGTTTGTAAAAACATAACTTTTTGTCTTTTTTTTTTTTTTTCCTTGTGGAAGACCCCCAAACACCAGCCTGCGAACCCCCGGGGGTCAGTTACAATAAAGGCTCAAACATCACAACGTGCCAACATCTTTAGTTTTAATTTGCTTTGCAGGGCTATTCAACTGGAGGCACGGGGGCCAAATTAGGCCCACAGGTGAGCTCAGTTCGGTCCACAAATGGGTTCATTTAAAAAAAAAAAAAAACCTAGATTTTAAAACATAAAACAGACATTTTTCATTCAACCTTTATTTAGGCAGGTTAATCCCATTGAGCCTCGACGACTCATTTACAAGAGAGACCTGGCTACAAATTAACTGCTGGATGCCCGAGCTGTCAGTAACTGTGGCTCCGAGCCATTTGAATAGCCCTGTGTATGTTTACCATGTCACAAAATGGCAAACGTCAGCTTTTTTTTTTTTTACCTGATCTGTACTTTATAAACCAACCACAGAACTATTGTGTAGCAGTCAGCAGATTTTTTTAAAGTGTTTTTCATTCTTTATTTTCTCTTTTGGCTGCTCCCTTCTTCAGGAGTCACCACAGCAAACTAACTCGCACGAAGACTTGGCAATTGTTTTTACGCCGGATGCCTTTCCTGATGCAACCACAGACCATTGAGATACCATGGATAGTAGATGGTAGGGGCTAAGGGCCCAGAGTGGGGCAGATGAGGGTGGAGACAGGTGTGACTGCTTCACTTATCACTTTTTTTTTTTTTAAATGTTGTCGGTACCGGGGCTTGAAACGGCGATCTTCCGATCACAAGCTCACCTTCTTAACCTCTGCGCCACCCCTCCCACTTTTCATGAATAGTTAAAAAAAATAAAAAGGCAAAAGTGAACTTTATGATAGTTTCACTTGATGTAAACACGTTGGTTCAGTCACGTCATCTGGACGATTTCTTTGTTGAGACGTTTCGTCCTTCATCGATCCCAGGAGCCACAAACAAACTCAGATTTAAAAAAAAAAAAATTTTAACCTGGATTATTGCGCACGAGCTTTGATGTCGTCATGTAGTTTTTAAAGAAAAAGTTTTAGGTACCGTTGGTAAAATAAATTATTTTTGAGCATTTGTTGTGAAACTGCTGTTTCCAGCTCTAAATTAACACAACGCTCCTTTTAGAGGAGACGTCAAACAAGCCGTCTTTAAAGAACACTAGAACAACTCAGTGTCCGAAAATAAACCTCAACAAGTGATTGTTTTAAAACCAATTAAAAGGAGAAACCATCCAATCATCAAATAGGTTTTACAAGCACAAAAACAATAGCCTCAGTCTTGTTTTCATACGTGGTAAAAAGTTTTAATTCCATTTTTTTGTCTGCATGTACAAATATTTATAAAAAGTGAACAACATCACTCTTAGTATGTACATTTTGCAGCGCGGGGTTAGTTTGGGACCAAGGGAGGGAGAAGTGGATGAAACATTAGTTTAACATTTACCACATAAACATCCATTGGTCTAGTTTGTGTCAATTTTCATTCAAGTGCTTCACTTTTCCATCGAACGTTTCCCACGTCAACAGGATGCACACACACAGGAGGCAGACGGATTCAAACACAGTACAGTCAAACCATGCAACATTGGTAAATACTTCATTTTATATTATATATTTTTATTTCCTTAAACTCTTTATGTGCATTCTATAATGGAAAGAAATTAGCAATACAAGCATAAACAATTTACTAAACATCGTGTTATGATTTTACAGAGGTATTATAAAGATATATTTCCTAAAAAATAAAAATAAAAAAGCGATTCAGCCACATGAGGAAATAAGAGAGGGCATTTACTGTATTGTTGTGTATTTATATGTAAATGTGTGTGTATTGTATGATAATCTTTGGAAATAGCTGTGAAAATAAGACCTATAGTAAAGACAGAAAAGGAAAATCAAAATGTAAACAGAGACACCTTCAAATATCTAGCAGGACTTAAATAAAGAGGAATTAAAAGACAGGAGTCGCTCTAAAACAGTGATGGAAATAAATTAACAGGAAACTCAACACGCTTGTTGCATTAAAAATCCGTAGTGGGGAAAAATAAGTTAAAAGGCGGACAAGGAAACAATCGTTTTAATAACGTCATTCTCAATTTCCATGCAGGCAGAGTGAAATTAGAACCCTTCTTCCCGAGAAACATTGGCGTAAACGTGTGTTTGGATCTCCGTTCTGCATTCACTTGTGATTCCCCTGATAGTCTAGAGTTGAGTCATCAAACAGAGGGTTTTTGACCTCCATCTCACCGGTCTGCAATAAAAAAGAAATTAAAAAAAGGCAGAAAACTCAATCAGTTTAGCAAAATCCGAGTTCCAGAAATGATTCATGTGGTTCAGGTGTGAGCGTGGAAACCCACCGGGGCAAGTCCGGGGCACTCGTACACCGTGAAGCCTCCTCCCACTTCCTCCTCGTCTGATGTGACCTCGCTGTCAACGACTTTCTGTTCCGGTTTGTTGCTGGAGACACAAAAACAGGCTCAAGACAGGGCGGCGAGGTAAAAATATCAAGAGGATGTGGTGAACATGTGCCGTTTTAGTGGAGACTCGTACAGAAAAAAAAACAAAAATCTTACTTTTCCATTGAGAGCATCTGTTGCTTTTGATGCTGATAGTGATACATTTGAGCACTTTGAGCCAGAGTTTTATCGCCCATCTGGGGTAAAAACAGAAGGAGAGGTGAATGAAGCTTGAAACTGAAACCTGGGGGAGCGATAAAACGTTGAAACATCTTGATATTGCAAAATAAGCATGAACAGGAAACAAGGCGCTTACCGATGTACCATTAGCTGTGGCAGCAGGCGCACTTGGCCCTTTGAAAGCGGGGTAATCCACCTTCTCAGCAAGACGTGAATCTTGTTGCGACCTGAAGGGGACGACACGCACACGAGTCACGTTATACTGAGCTGACATCCTGCTTTTTGTCTACGAGCACGTTTTAAGCAGGGCTTAAAGGGATAGGCAAAATACGCTTGAAAAGCTCATATATGGAAGGCGGAATGTGACACAATTAAATTAATAAATATATACATAATAATTAAATATATATAATTTAATTAAGAAAAAAGTGTTTAAAGATAAGAATGGATACCATTCCTTACCACTTCATTTAAAGAGCACTTAAAACAGCAACAAGGCCAACCAAAGTGCTGTACAGCAGAACAAACAAGCACACAGCAACAAATAAAGTTAAGTAAAATAAAACTATAGACACAAATGGAATAAAATAACTAAATGGCTAACACTGTAGAATACAGACAGGTTGAGAGCAAACTGTGTCAAAAGCCAGGGAATAAAAGTAGGTTTTTAAGCGACACTTAAAAACGGTGAGAGAGAGGGACTGCCTGACATGCAGTGGTAAGTGATTCCACAGTTTTGGACCTGCAACAGAGAAAGTCCTGTCACCTCTGAGCTTACGACGGGTTCCTGGAACTGAAAGAAGCATCTGATTCACTGACCTCAGGGAGCGCTGTGGCACATATGGCTGCAGCAGATCAGTGAGATAAGAGGGGGCAGAACTGCTCAGTGATTTAAAAACATACATGAGTAGTTTGAACTGAATTCGCAAATGAACCGGGAGCCAGTGCAAGGAGGCCAAAACTTATGCAATATGCTCTCTTTTGATTGTACCTGTTAAAAATCGTGCTGCAGCATTTTGGAACAGTTGTAAACATGCAATGGAGGTCTCACTGATTCCAGACAGAAGTGCATTGTAGTAATCGAGCCCGGATGTTATGAATGCATGGTATTACTGTCTCAAGGTTGTCTTTGGACAGTATGGGCTTTAGTTTAGACCAGGGGTCTGCAACCTGCGGCTCTGGAGCCACATGCGGCTCTTTGGTCCCTCTGCAGCGGCTCTTTCAAGCTTTGACCAAAACTGAATTGGTTTGTTGTACAAACAGCAAAAATACGACTAGTTTTAGCAGTTTTTATGTCATTTCATTTCATGTGGATACTGGAACAAGTACAAGGAGTAAAACTTTAACTTTATGCTTTATTTCTATGCTTAATTCATTTTTCCACAATAAAAAAAACCTAGGTTTGTATGGTTCACAGTTTTTATTAATTAACAAGCCCTCTCTTTTAAAGAATCTGTTTTTTTAATTTGTCTTAAATTGTAAAAATAGAAATTATTATTTTGTTTTATAATGTCGCCCCTTCCAACAAACCTAAAGTGGCCCATGGGCCACCAGTTGATAACCACAGTTTTAGCATGTTGCGGCTCTGAACACTTTTAATTTAGTGAATGAAGCCGTAAAATGGCTCTTTTGATTGAAAGGTTGCAGACACCTGCCCTAAAAGAAGAGAGCGGTTCAGAATATGTCAAAGCGATTTGAATAGAGGGAACAGGTGGTTTTCAGCCAAAGGCGGGTTACGCCTCCATGCTTTGCGGGCGAAAATGTGGCCATTACTTTCACGCACGTGAAACGAGCAGGGGCTCATTTGGAGTCAAATCTATGGAAAGAGGGTTTAAGGAGTAAAATGGAGCGGTCTGGACCATTGAAAGTGGAGATAAATCCTGACGTTCACTATGCATTTCCTTTTAACTCGCAGTCACATTAGATATTAGATTGAGTGAGTGGGCCCCTGAGCGCCATTTCAAACCCAGAAGGAAGTGACTGGGAGCAGCTTGAATAAAAATAATGCTGCGAACGGCTCATTCGCACTCACAATCACACTTAAAGCAATTTTATCCATAACGGGGACGGGGAGAAAATGAGTCGACGGCAAGAGACACCTTTTTCTAAGCTCCCCCCCCCCCCCACTCTGATGCATATCAATGTACTTAGCTCATCTGCAATAAAAAGGAAGGTTGAAAGTCTTGTGAGAAGCTCTTGGATGAGGACAATGAGTCCACACACTGGCTTCAACTGGAGGGAAATGAAGAACGAGTTATAGAAATTCATAGAACATTCAGGCGCAGACTCGGTGCCAAAATTATATATTTTAACTTTTAATTATGCCTCACAAAGTGTAATGTGGAGCAGATTTTCTTGCTTTATTGTTGCTTTAAGTTAAAGTTTAGACCTCTACTCCTCTTTAAGCACATGTAAAAAATAGGTTTGGTTCAGACGAGGCCTAACGTCACGTTTACTGATGACGTCCTTCAGAAAGGAGAAGAGAGGAAAAAGAAACAGAGTTAAAATAAGTTAAATTATTCAACTGTAGGAGAGTCTAACGCACAAAGTGAGGATATGTTTCAAGGTGAATGCGCTAATTTACTCATAGAAGCTTCTTCTTTATTTATTAAGCATTAAATTGGAGCATAAAGAGTCAGATATATTCAAGTTTTTAAATGTGGAAAGAAATTTGTGGCACAAATGTGCAGAAACTCTAATTACAGACATGTTTGGTTAATTTTAACTTTAATTTAATTAACTGCGTTTGGGTAATTAAAATGGCATTCGTCTTGTTTTTGCACAAATTGTGTTTTTAGCTTAACATCCATTTACTTCCTTTAAACAAAGAGAGAGAACAGGACACTTCACCTGCCTACACCTGGTTACGACTGCACACATCACTCAATATAAGGAAGCGTGATTAAAAGTTTAGACATGACTAAAAAATAAGTCAAAACTTTACGGATATTTAGAGGGCAGCCTTCAAACCAAAGTTCTTCCTCTTCACGATTTATATTTGTAATGTTTTCATCATTTTGCGAGCGCAAAGAAACAATGGGCACAATTCTGGCAGAGCAGTTCATGTGGATACTCAAGCGTTCTAAATGCGTCCCCATTTACTCATTAAAACAACCTCATTAAGGAATATCTGACATGCATCCATCCCATAATTTAATTTCCAATGCACAGAGCTGCTGCTGCCACGCCCCGCTGTGAGGGCACGGTGAGTCTATGATCTCCCTGCATGTGCACGTGTCCCAGAGTCCTGGAAATCAAAAAGGACCACTCCAAAAACTAGAGAAATTGCATTAGAAAATGCAGTGTGAATGTTTAATGCTGAAGAACTTGATGAAAAACAGCTGAAATTAGCTAAAAACCACATGCTGAACTGTAGCTGAAATGGAAGAACAAGACTAAGTTGGCAGAAGAACGCAGAAAGAACACAATTGCTGAATTTGGTTTAAATAGGCAAAAATTATCACAAATAATACAAAGTAGCTGAAAGAAGCTTAAATTAGCAAGAAAAAGCTGAAAAGTAGCTGAAAGGGCAGAAAAAAGCTTAAATTACCAGAAGGAAATGGAGAGAGCTCAGTTGTGCCCAATGAGGCCGAAAGAAGCAGAAAGGAGCACAAAAAAGTGGAAATTATCTGAAAAAGCAGAAATTTGCAACAAAAATAGCTGAACAGTAGCTAAAAAGGCAGAAAGAAGCCTAAATTACCAGAAGAAAGTATAGAGAGCACAACTGTGTCCAATTAGGCTTAAATGTTAAAGGTAGAAATTCCCTTAATAAAGCAGAAATTTGAAAGAAAAAATATATATACAGTATAATAATAAAACCAGCTCAATAGTAGCTACAAAAGCTGAAAGAAGCTTAAGTTACTAGAAGAAAGTGGAGACAACATCATCTGGCTGAATAAAACTGAAACCAGTTTAAAGGAGTGCAAAAATTGTAGAATAAGCTGAAAATGCTAAAATTAGCATAAAAAAGCTGAATACAGTAGTAGCTAAAAAAAAGGGGCAGAAAGAAGCTTATATTACCAGAATCAACTGAAACAGCAGGATTTGACTGAATTAGCTGATAAAAGTTTAAATGGATGCAAAAATTGTGGAATAAGCTGAAATTTTTTAAATTAGCACAAACCAGCTGAATAGTATCTACAAAAGCAGAAAGAAGCTGAAGTTACCAGAAGCAAGTGGAGACAACATCATCTGGTTGAATTAAACTGAAACAAGTTTAAATGAGTGCAAAAAATGTGGAATAAGCTGAAAATGCTAAAATTAGCATAAAAAAGCTGAATAGTAGCTAAAAAAAGCAAAAAGAAGTTTACCAGAAGCAAGTGGAGGCAGCATGGTTGTGTCCAATTAGGCTTAAATAAGCAGAAATGTGGACAAAAAGACAGAAATTATCTTAATAAAGCAGAAATTTGCACAAAAAAATTTAAAAATAAAACCACCTGAATAGTAGCTAAAAAAAAAAAAAAAAAAAAAAAAAAAGAAAGAAGCTTAAATTACCAGAAGCAAGTGGAGGCAGCAAGATTTAGCTGAATTAGGC
>JARVGQ010000672.1:21884043-21901581 GCA_031762355.1 Hypsolebias martinsi | reverse complement strand
CTGGGCCTCCCTACTTAGGCAGCTACCCCCGCGACCCGACCCCGGATAAGCGGAAGAAAATGGATGGATGGATGGATATCAGAGCGATGGAGACAGAATGTGAAATGAGTCCTGCAGCACATCTGCTCTCTGCTGTCAGACGAGTGAAACACATTATGCAGATCAGGGACTCAGAAACTGGTCCTTGGAAGAAGAGAAAAATGACTTTACTAACCATCTGCTGCTGCTGTTGCCAGGTTATGAGCTCAGCTTCACCGGGAAGAAATGCAAGTCAAACATTTTCGCACTGCCTGCTAAACACCCACACTCTCACCAACACACATACAAGCATGTGCAGTTTCACGTTGCCACTTGTGCCCCTTCAAGCTGTTTTACATCTACAGCTAAACTAATGTCACACAAATTGAACTTGTGTGTGCATGTGTTGGCACAAAAAAAAAAAAAATCACCAAAAGGAAACTGGTAGGCATGAATGGTCATTTACTCCCATTGTGTTCATTTCCTGACTCAGACAGGAAGTAAGCCAAACACTCCAAAACAAATGGAAACATTAAAGAGCTCTGCTTCGTGCCCTTGACTTTATAAAACGGTTTCCACTTGAATAGTGAGTGAATGCTTTAGACGTTATGCACAAGCTTTCTGTGTTTCAATGCTCTTAATTATCCACCAAGGCTGAATCTAAACAAAAACAAACAAAATATGAATAAATATTTGTTTTCACTAGCCTTAACAGGGAGGAACACTGCAATATGTGAGGAACTAGAATATGTAGTCACATATTTTGGAATGAAGAGTCGTTTTAAATATATGAGCATAATCAGTGTTTGTTGTATAATTCATAGGCCTGCCGCGATAAACAATAAATCAAATAATTGCATGATAAATGAAAAATACCGACCTCGTTTTCATTTATTGGCTTTATCGTTTCTTCGCATCTCTTTCTACTGAAGACACTGGACGACAAACAGCTCAATTCCAGTGCTCTTCACTTTCTCTTTAAAATCTGTTTTAACTGTCCAAAATTAAATTTTTGGTTTGTTAAATGCAGCTAAGCTGAGAAGCTAAGCTACGAGCTAAGCTAACAGGCCGAAAAAAACCTCTGTCTTGTCGAGCTCCAAAATTCACGGTTGAAACCCGTGCCTTTGCGTAAAAACTCGTTTTTCTCTGCAAAAAGAAACTGAGAACTTGTTTACTGATTTTTTTGTTAAAAGCTCAGTGTGACAAATGATATGCTAAAAAGCTCAAACCACACAGAGCGTCCGCCATTTTAAGAACCCAAAACAGGAACAAGAGACAGCCCATGTCACATCAAGGGGCCTCCCTCCCATTTTTCTTAAAGAGACACGCTGCTCGTTCCCTCACTATCCATCCTTCGGTTCAAACATCTTATACTGCCATCCAGTGGTCAAAAAAGATACTACACTGAAAACAAATTAACCAACATTTCTTCTTAAATTTCAAACAATATTATCGTTTATCGCAATAATTTCTGAGACAATTAATCGCCCAACAAAACTTGTTATCGTGACAGGCTTAGCAATTCATAAAACTGTAGATACAACTGTTTTAGATGTGACCTCTGTTCCTTATTTGTTCAACAGATCGAGAGAAAGTCATTACTGTCAGTATATTTTATGAATATTAACAATGTTGATAGATTTAAATTAACAGTATTGGTGTTTGAAACAATCCTGGGTCAGAATCAGGGGAACAGGTCTGATGGGGTTATTTCAAACTCAGAACTCTGCAAAAAATAATTTTATTCTTTCTGTATTTTATCTCCTCAATCCCTAGAATGAGTTATGCGGTACCTCAAGGGCATGTAGTCGGCCTCCTTCTGTTTTTATATATTCTGCCTTTTAGTTCTTTCAATTATTCTGATGTGTTACCATTGTAAACAGATTACTTTTTAATCTACATGCTAATAAAACTATGTGATTCCAGTACCTTATCTACTGATTTTAGTAGCTTGAATTCAATGACAATAAATTGGGGAGCAGTTGTTAACATTTAATTTGTTTTATTGATATTTATTTTTGTGTTGCCTAGTGGATTGTGTTAAGACTCAGGTGGTAGTCAGGACTCGTATAGTTTGAGTTCATTAAGAGAAAATCTGATATAAGGCCCATTAAGAAGATCAAGTTTACAAACAAAACGTAGTTTGTCTATCAGTTCCAACAATTCAGGAACTTCTTTCTTGCTTCTTTCAAATCCCCTCCTCAAACATTCTACTTCTGAAATCCTTTAGCAATGGGTTTATTTTTTAACCAACTATAGATTTGATCTATATATTCTTAACCATTCTTACCTATGGTAATCATCATTTTTACATTGTGTGATTCAGTTTTTCCTTCTAACAAAGTGTTTACTTCCTTGGTATTTTCACTGGAAAACAGAACTTTTTTTTTTTTTAGCTTTCTTTAGCTTGGGACTTTATGGCATTTTCTTTTAGAAACTTTTTTTTTTTTTTTTTAAAATCTAATTGAAACTTTTTTTTTTTTTTTTTTTAGAAACTAATTGAAACAACGTGTGGAAAGTGGATACGTGCGGGGCAGGTGCTTTTTTCTCACCACAGTCTGATGCAATGAATTCCTACATGTTCATGTTTGGTGGAAAGTAGTGCATGACTTTGCACCTGTTGGCACACATGAGCACGCTTGAATACCCAAAGCACCACACTGGACTAGATGGAAAGGCAGAGATAGGAAATACAATGGTTGTGTAAGTAAAGATGAAAAAGAAGTAAACTTAAAAAAAAAAAAAAGTTTTCTTCTAACGGAGGAACGTGAGCTTGCAGTAAAATGAGGAGACTACCGGTAGATGCCTTGGTTCGTCTCCCCATTTATTTTGGTTTTCTGTTCCTGTAACTTCTGAGTCAGTGGAAATAATGATGTTGTTAATAGGATGAGCAGATCAGACTACTTAACAGAAGACAAGCAGGATTGTACGACAGATGCGTGCAGGCAGGGAAACAAAAGCTTAGATTTTGTTTGTCTAATGCTCTATTCTCATGGCCATCATGTTTGAATCTAGCAGGAACAACTTTGTCTATGCTCGATTCAGTTTTGTAGCGTTGGAAAATAAACATTAAATAGAAAAGTGTAACCTGACGCTTCAGGATAATTGGACATCGTTTTAACCTTGGTATTAAAAAAAATTGCTACGATTTTTAGTTGAAACGCTTCAGAACACAATTGTCTCAATTATTATTTTTTTGTTGCAGGCGTTCTTGGTAAGGATGTGGTATGCAAACTGGTGCAGTGAAACCTGCTGACACAAACAAAGCGTTTCTTCGTTTCCATTTACGGGATCGATTTGACCCTCTGGTTTATTCAAATGGCACTCTCGTTTCTTGGAACAACCTAGAAGCTGATAGTAAATTAAAGATTTTTTTTTAATGTGTGAAAAAAAGAACAAGTAAAATCTGTTTCAAATCTGTGTGTTTCACTAAAGTTTTCTGGTTAGGCTGTTATGCAATTTAAAGCAGAAAACCACTGTCATAATCTTTAAATCAATTGAGTGGAGTAAAATCCAAGAACACAAAAAATTTATCACAGAGCTATTTTAAAACCTGAATGAGGCACCTGTTATCTCTAAAAAAATACTTCCAAGAAAGGCACAATCTGTAGACAACAATTTAATAACAATGAAGTTAAAAAAACAAAAGGTATCCATTTAAATGTGTACATAATAAAGCTGCCAAAAGTACTTTCTGAGCTTCATATTGTCGGTCTCTCTGGACAGTTTTAAACAAAAATCCTTCACTGCTTTGCTCCTCATTCCAGGCAATTTTTTTTAGCTGATGTTTCCTCATATTCAATAACTTTCAATCCAAAGCACTTCAGATGTGGTTTTATTATAAACAGGTCTGAGTCAATGTGACAATAGGCCTGTCACAACAACGAATTCTGATGGGCAATTGTCTCAGAAATTATTGGGATAAACAATCATATTGAATAAAAGTTGACAATAATTAGTGATTATTATCAAATTGTTAATTTGTATTGAATATAGTACCTATTTTCGACCACTGGATGGCAGTATAAGACTGTGTGAACCGAAGGATGGATAGTGAGGGAGTGAGCAGCGTGTCTCTAAGAAAAATGGGAGGGAGGTCCCTTGACGTGACACGGGTCGTCTCGCCTTCCTTTTTTTTTGTTCTCAAAATGGCGGACACTCTGTGTGGTTTGAGCTCTTTAGCATAGCATTTGTACACATATAGCTTTTATATAATAAAAAAAAATCAGTAAACAAGTTCTCAGCTTCTTTTTGCAGAGTTTCAACCGTGAATTTTGGAGTTTCGACAAGACGGAGGTTTTTTTCCCTGAGGTTGGCCTGTTAGCTTAGCTTGTAACTTAGCTTCTCAGCTTAGCTGCTTTTAACGATGCAAAAACGCGATTTTTGGACAGTTAAAACAGATTTTAAAGCGAAAAGAGAAAGCGAGAGGTCAGTGAAGAGCACCGGAGTTTTGTCATCCAGCGTCTTCAGTTAAAAAAAGAGACACGAAGAAACGATAAAGCTGATAAATGAAAACGAGGTCGATAATTTTCATTTATCATAGATTAATTCATTTATTGTTTATTGAGACAGGCCTAGCTGATGTTTTTTTCATATTCCGTAACTTTCAATTCAAAGCGCTTCAGCTGTGGTTTTATTATAAACAGGTCTGAGTCAATGTGACGAGTCACAAAGCTTCATTATGACTCTTAAAAAGCCACGTCTTTTTCAATCCAATGGAAAACAATCTGGTGCATTATTTAGATGCATTAAATATGTAAAATACAAATATAAGCCGTTTTAAAAGTCCCAACGCCCTGCTTAATGGTTTTCATGTCCCCTGGCAGCAGTGTGCGTCATCCAACCTGACCTTTTCCTCCACTACAACACAAATAAAGACTTTTGCCATTAAAGGTGACAAGGACCAGTGGTGTGTGTGCGAGCAGGGGAGGACAGAGTGTGACAATAAAGATACAAGACATTATTAAAGCTTAATCCTGATGGAGGAAAAGGCCATGGGCAGAAGGCTCACTGAGTAATAATCCCGCCCTGAGTGGGTTTTACGTATGAGAAACGTGGCACAAAGTGACGATGGGTTTTAAAATCAGGTGCTGACTTCAAAGCAGCAAAATCATGCAGATGAAATTTATTTTTTTTGTGAAAGTCACAGCGTCCGCTGCGTGTTTAGTTAAGGAGTAGGTCATGGCTGGCATAGTTTATGCAACCAATTGCTTAAATGGAGATTTTGGATTACTTCCATCCCTAAAACTCAATGTTCAGTGAAAGCTTGCTGGCATATTTACACACAGGATGATAAGTCTGTTTTTTTCTGACTCAACCACCTATTTTCTTGTCTGTTAGGAAATATAATGCATCCGAAAAAAGTACATTTTACCAGGAAAAATATGGTGTGATTGGTCCTGAAGCATTCTTTCGAAGCTACACGTATGAATTAATAATTTCAAACTGGATTAGAAATATTTTAGAAGTGACGTTTAACAACATGCAAACAGTAGCCGACATGAGACACCCCACATCAAGCTGCATTGGACTGTGACAGTCGCCATGTTGAAAACAGACCAAAGCCTTCGGCTGCTAATGACAGCCAACATTCGTCTCTGAACGTGCACAAGAAGACGCGGCGTTCTTCATCTTCTCACAAACCCGTAATCTCACAGTTGGTTTTAAGTCTTCAGACATGATGCATACAAAAATTAGGCGTTCATTAATAACATGGCATCTGAAATGGTGCTTCAAATCATATGGCTGGAAGGTTTTACCGTAAAACATGCCTTTTTTTTTTTAATTGGCTCCATTAAAGGTTTAGCATTCTTTAAAAGGAATGTATCATCTGCGGCGTCCACACCAAAATTTTAAACAACGATTATCTTATGTTGAAAAGGAGCAAAGCAACACAGTTTTAGCTCAATATTTGTGCGACTGACCATTATAACAATTTTGGTGTTTGCTAAGATTGCTCAGCCATCTTGAATGTGATTGACTCCAAAAGGTAGATGTGCAGCCTGTGATTAGCTTCTCAGAGTTTCATTAAAATCTACCCAATGGTTCAGAAGATATTTTGCCAACACATCTGTAAAATTAACATTATCACCTCTTGCCTTCGGTGCAGTTATAACATTGCAAATAACTTCTTAAAATTCAATGTTTTTGTTAAATTTGAGATGACATTTCGTGTTCAATCATCAGGAAAGACGTCACGAATACGTCTACAGCGGAAGAGCTGTGACAGATGTGAGTCACGTCAAATTCAACCTTCGCGGACAAAACAAGAAAAAGACCTGAACCTTTTCTTTCTTCTCAATTTTTAGTGTCTTTCAGAGAAACTAACCACACTTCATTCAAGTGAACAATTATTGTGGCTGACGTGCGGTTGTCAGGAAAAAAAAAGGCATAAATTCACACAAAATCTGTGTCAATAAATGTCCAGTGCAAACGCTGAGCGTGTGAATCTGATAAAGGCTCAAGATTAAATGCGACAGTCCAGCTGTTGGTTTCCCCATGTGTTATTTTAAAGGAAAGACATAAATGATCTCCGCTACACATAAAAAGTAAACAATTTCTGATCTACACTCACAAAGACAACGAATAATCACATTTAGTGTGCACAAATCAACCCCTGTTCTGTTAATTATTATAGCCATTATATAAAGTATCTTTAATCCCACTTATAAATGTAAATATGCATTAAAAAAGCAACTAATTCATCAATTTTGTTATCATCCAAACGTTGATATGAACCTGCATTCCTAAATGTTGTCTCTAAAGGTGTCATTTCATGTTTTATTTGGATTAATCTAGGTATAAATGACACCAGCTCTATAGGATTTAATCCAGATTTGTGTAAAAATTAACAGAAGCTCCCCAAGGAATCAGATTAATTTGACTGACAGGGGAGTTTTTATTTTATTTTTTTCTTCTTCTCATCAAAACAGATATTTGTTGGCTAAAACAGAGGTTTAAACCCAGGATAAGTCCCACAAAAACACAAACTCGACACAATAAACGAGAAAAAAAAAAAAAAAAGGACGAAAAATAAAAACAGTGAAAGGCCTGCACAGCTTAACTGTCACGAGCTCATCCGCTGGCGGCAGGTGACGGTGAACGACGACGAAATTGACAAGTTTCGTGTCCGTTGAAAACCGGGCTAACAATTTTCAGGCAAACTTAAGCCCGCTCGGTTTATGTGGCCCGGGTTTGCGAGTTTTACCTGGGAGGCTAGCGCTGACACGGACACATAGCAGCGCCGCAGCGAGCAGCAGCAGCACCGAGGCCCGCCGCTGGTGTCCGCGCGGCGGGCTGGAGAGCGGCAGCATCCTGGGGTCTTCTTGTTGAGGGAGAGCCGAAGACGAGGGCGGTTGTTGCTGTCATTCCGCCATCACTTTAGCGTTTTAGTCTTCGTTTTTACTTTTTTTTTTTTTTTTGTAGAAAGAGGGAGCTCCGGGGAAACGTGCACAAAGCTTAAAGCTGAACGGGATGCGCGTCTGCTCACTGCACTGAGTAATCCGCGTCGGAGCTAAAGATAGTGGAGCTCGAGGAGGAGGAGGTGACGTTTTTTGACGTGCTGCCTTCAGGGCATCCTCGGAAAACTCATCAAATACAGAATACAGTTGGAAATACATTGACACGTTTGTCTGTGTCGTCCAAATAAAACTGATACTTAAATGCAACAATAAATTATTTTTTAATTGTTTAAAACGTGTATTTTTTAAATTATGAATAATCAGCAGGCAAAAAATAAAAATAAATAGAAAATAAACAACAAATCACTGTCTCTCAACTAAAATAATCACACATAGTATGTAACTGTAAAATATTATCTCAATATCTAATAACTGTGGGAGTGGTGGTTAAGAGGTTAGAGAAGGTGGGCCTGTGATCGGAAGACCGCGAGTTCAACTCCCTGTACCAACAACATCAAAATGTGGGTGGGATTGGTGAAGCGCCCACCCCTGTCTCCACCCTCATTTGCCCCTCTCTGGGCCCTTGAGCAAGGCCGTTAACCCCCAAGCTGCTCCCCCGGGCACCCTGTAGCAGCTCTCTGCTCCACACAGAGGGCTGTGGTAGCTCGGTAGTCTGTGGTTGTGTCAGCAAGGGCATCCGGCATGAAAATAATTGCTTTTCATAATTCTCATAGCTTCTCGTAATTATGAACTAAGCATCTCATAACTGGCTTGGTATTTTGAAATGATGACATAGCATCTTAAAATTGAACTTATCTAAAAAATATAATAGCATCTCATAATTATTATAATTATACTATATGATGATTATACTTTATGATGATTATGGTATGCTTAGTCAGGATTTTGATGGTAGTATTTTATAATACGTAATGAAATACTGTCATAATCTTGAAATACAGTAGTGATTCAAAACTATGACTTAGAGGAGCTTTTTAATTATACTCTATGATAAGTTTATTTATATGCTTCCACAGAATCTTAACATCAAGATAACTGTTTAGATAAAATCAGCAAGCTAAAGTTTTACTATTATTATTATTATTATTTTGCTTAAGCCACCATGTCAGACATACAAAGCTAAGCAGGAAAATATCACATTAAAGACTTTTTTTTAATTGTGGGAGAACATGTATGTCGTGTTGACATTTAATAAAATAACAAATAGCAAAAATGTGTGATGACTAAATTTAGCGTGTTTTATGAATATGAGTCAACCTAATGAAATTTCCACTTGTAATCCCAA
Source organism: Hypsolebias martinsi (assembly GCA_031762355.1). Taxonomy (NCBI): domain Eukaryota; kingdom Metazoa; phylum Chordata; class Actinopteri; order Cyprinodontiformes; family Rivulidae; genus Hypsolebias; species Hypsolebias martinsi. Next base: position 21,892,857 of record JARVGQ010000672.1, on the reverse strand, counting down.
TATGCTGCCACGTTTGTGTTTTACAGACACGTTCGTACAACACCTGAAGGCAACTGTTTTGCAGATGATTGGTAGGAACGGAACAGGTTACGTCATGACGTCAGGACCCAGTTTGGTAAACATGACGTGCGAGGTCAACGTGGAAACAGAATAATTTGATGCCCTTTTTTATTTTTTGAACAACTTAATCATTAATTGTATTTTATTTCATACTTAAAAAATAAAATAAATAAAAAAAGGGATGCTCCTGTTAAAGCCTAAATAAATATAAACATTTATTAGTAAAATTATAAATGTATTTTACAAAGTAACACTACCTAGAAATAAAAAAAAGAGCTCTGGAAAAAAGCAATCAGATCGTAATGCAGCCTTTAAAAAATATTTTTCTAAAAAGAAAATTTACACAAGAAAGATTCTACTGCAGTAAATACCCTACAAGGTAGTTTTCTTCCGCTATGCTTTAAAATTATTAGGTTTAAAAAAAAAAAAAAAATGAGGCATTGGTGTGTAAGCATTACTGTAACACAGAAAAACACTAAATGACTAATGATCAAGGTGTGCAAATCTTAAAAGTTCTTATATTCTTTGAATTTTGGAGGATTATTGGTCATTTTAACATTTATTTCAAGTAAAACATCTAAATAAATTATGTTAATTTTATTCTGATGTCTGAAATTCATCTACAGTCTCTACAGTAATACTTATAAATTACGCACTTGGTTTTATAAAACAGGTCTATTCCATTGAAAAATTTGTGAGGCACAGATGAATGGAAATGGAAATACTCAAACTGTCCCCCTTTTAAAAAGAACAGAAAATATTTGAGTCATTTCAAAGGTTGTGAGGCTGGTTTGTCATTTCTCAGCAGCTTCACTGGCATAAATATGATCATAATCAGTGTCATCACTTACTGTTTTTGTAATCTGGAGCAAAAACTTGTGACATTATTCTCCTATAAGCCAATAATCCCTGAACTATGGCGAAAATTGTACGCATCAAAACACAACCCAATGCAGATATGCTCATTGCGTTCTCGTTTGACACTCGTCACAAAACTTCTTTGACTATTTCAGTTCAAGTACAGATACGGTTAGTATAAAATATAAAATAAAATTTAGTGTGTTATACCTTTAAGACCAAAAAAGGGAAGAGAAAGTTATAATAAAATGCCAAAAAGGAAATTACATATTTTAAATTTTACTTAAATTGTGTTTATTTTTTAATTAAAAAAAATGGCTTAAAGAGGTGAAAATTATAATTATAAAATGTATTACCTGCATCACCTTACATTCAAAACCAATGTAGACATATGCTGCTGACAAACATCTGAACACAATAATAAATAAGAAAATATCAAACTGAATCATCGGTTTCGTCTTCGTGGTCTTTTTATCAGAGTGAAAAGTTATGCACACAATCCTGAGGTATACAGTTTGGCTAATTTATAGGTCTAACAAAATATAAAACATTTTGGATTAAGACCTATGAGAACATCAGATCAGCAGCATTAGAAAATGGTCCACAAGAAGAAACATGTTCTGGCACAGGTTTTCTCTTGACAAAGCTCTGATTTCTTGGTGCAACAGAAACAAAATCATTCAACCCACAGATGAGTGCAAAGACAGGCAACATAAAGTGACTACACTTTTTTTTTTCTTTCTTAGACAAAGATCAATGCTTGTGAAAATAGTTTACAATGTGTGACGTGTTACAAAAACACATAATAAGCATGTGAAAATCCAAAATGTATCCAGAAAAATGTTCAACTCCACCTTTGGAACAATGTTCTTATCCAAAACCTCGCAGAACTCTGAAAATCCTTAAAGCTGGAAAATATTAACATACAATATACATTTTAAATGTATTCAAGGTGGATATAAAATGCACACCCTGTAACTGTAAATAACCACTTCCAATTCAATTATTCAAAACAAAAAGAAACGACAGGTCATTTTTGTTTGAATTGGCTATAATCGGTCCTGTCAGGGTTTCAAAGTGCACGCTCTCTCTCTCTCGCACACACACAAACACACTCAGGCTCAAATATACTGTAAAAAACAATCAAAACACACACCAACATTTCTTGAAATGGGTCAAACTTGCACAATGCATTCATACCTAAATTTCCCTGAAGTGTCTAACTAGTTCAAAGCAAACTTTCTTAAATTAGCTCCATTTACCTTCTTCAACAAACATTTTTCTGCTGAGTGTCATGGCAGCTATACCACCCCTTACTGGCCAGGTAATAGTCCACTTATTAAAGTGAAAAGGTGCAGTTTAAATAAAAAAACAGAAGTCATTGCATATATTTTTGATGGGGTAGGGGCTTTTACATGCTTCTATCTAGAATGGGATGAATATAAATTCACCGTGGACCTGTATTTATGAGCAACGTTTAGGTAGCAGCAACTTATCCCTCCTGACCTTCAGTTTTTTTGACCCATTAAAACTTAGCTTGGTCTCTGGAAGCCAAAAACATCTGGACAGAATCACCACAGACTGCCTCATAAATATGGACACATATTCAAGTTCAAGGTAAGTCTGGACGTAGGTGGGACTCCTGTTCGTTAGTTGTTAACTGTTAGCTGTTCAGATGTGCTGCAGGACAGTGACGGTGATCTGGGCCACACGCTGCTCAATCAAAACGGTGTCAAGGATGTGGGTCTGGGTCAGTTTTTGAGTTTAAGCTTTGCGTTGAGTCTGCTGAACACGGTTCAGTTCTGCCATCATCTGCTGCTTGTGAGCAGACCTGCTGTTGTTCTCGGAGCTCTTCTTCTCCCTCCTCATGAATAAGCACCTCTTCGTTCTCCAGAACAAACTCCAAGGTCGGTCCTCTTGATGATTTTTCCTCCAGCTCCCCCTCTTCTGTCAGACGGAGTTTTATGTTCATACTGATGGGTTTTTGTGTTTTACCTGGACAAAAAAAAGGATAATTAAAAGATCAGGTAAGAGATGCATATTTAAACATTATTGAGATTACGGTACTGAGTATGAACTTTCTTTGTCATATTTAAACAATTCCTTTATTTTCAGTTTTTAGAGAAAACATGCAGGTTTCATATAAAGAAATGAGCATTTCTGCAGATTTTTCCTTTAGTATCTGTAAAAGTGATCACCTTTTGTGAAAAACCACCTATTTTCTTTTTAAAGTCCAAATTATAAATGGATATAACTCACAAGTAATTAGTTTTCACCTCAAAACGCCCCAATAAAACAATCAAAGATACAAGAAGGAAGAAGGCTGATGACTTTGGATGCAAACATGCGGCAGGTATTTTAAATCCACAATTTGCAACTTAACATTAAAATAATTTTCTTTTATGGATTACAAAAGTATATGTTCCTTCAATTTCTCTCAACTGAAAATTTAGTGTTGTTTCACAAATATTTTCTAAGCAACGAATCTTTCATCTTTTGACCTTGAAAAAAACAATAGCAGAGATTTGTGACTTCCCGATAACTTGTTAAAGTATACTGTATTAGCATTGTTAATAAACCAAATAAACAAACAACACAAACGGCTTGAACATCAACAGTACTGCTGTTATCCATTCAAAACTACTCTTACAGTATTTCCTGAAACTATTAAGGCTAAAAATGGGGTGAAATATTTTTTTAATTTCATCAGATTTCTAGAAATCCTATTTTTTCCTCATTCGCTCTTGTGCAAGGTGGACACCTTTTCTTCCCTCTCCTGTTCTCCTGCTTTTTGTTGTTCTCTGTCTGTGTATCAGAGCTCCTATTTTACACATCTGCCCAAATGAAAACTACTGTCGTGGATCTGGACAGCTGGACTTTCAATGCAATCGACAAAATCTTTTCAACAAAGCGACAGGATCCTGGAGAGCCCACATGTCCCGCTGAGACTCATGCTACGGGATACATCATCGATGTGGGAGCTGATGTGTCTTTCCGTCCTGTCTCAGAGGACGCCAAAGACATACATAATTGGATTTATGATAACAGGTTTCTTGCTTTTTGGAATCGGCTGGTTCCGGTCTATCAGCATACAATGAAGACAGCTGCAGCTAATTTGGCCCTCGTCAGGCTGCCTGCCTTGTGAAGGTTTGGTTTGTGCTCCGAGGACTCAAAATCAGCTGATTTATGAGCTAAACTGTAAGATGGAAGCGATTTGTGAGCATCACAGGCTACCTGCAGCTTTGGGACTTGCCAGCATGTTGGAAACGAACTTGGAGGAGGCTCGTAAGCACAGACCAGTGGAATGCCCACTAATCTGGCCATTTTGGATCTTGAAAGTACCAGCAAGACTCAAGGGTGACAAGGAAAAACAGTCTGCCTGAAAAAAATCAACAATTGTGGCTTATCTGAATCTGACTCCCCCGGTTGGCCTCGAAAACAGGATGATTTATCAAATTTCTTCTGGTAAATATGTAAACTAAGGAAAAGCTTTGTCTATCACAACCCCCCACAACGCCCCGGAGAACTTCTGTGAAGGCTTATCAGAACTGTGCCGGCTGACCAACATGTTATCAGGACTATGGTCTATCTGGAAGCGCTTCATGGACAAATCTCACCGTATTGCCGTCAAATGCATATGTAATGTGTTTATAAATGTGCTGCTGGTAGAGATTTTTTATGTCTTAAATTGTGTCCTGGTAGGACAAGGTGTGAGGAGATATTTTTAGTAATACCACTATCCTCTCCTCATGGTTTTCTTCCTTTCTATATAAAAAAGTATTCTGAAAAGGATAAGGGGCCGTGCTCCATTGACAGTGGCAACATGCACTCCGCCCACCTTTCGGACGACTGTACGAACATAATTTCACTGTACTGTATTTCGGTACAATGACAATAAAGCTTATTCTGATTCCGATTATGAAGATCCCCCATCTGAAGTTTCACAACCTGTAGAGGGGGTGGGGGGTTTGACAACAATTCTGGGAACAAATTTTTCAGCACAACAGCTAAAATAAGGAAATAAACTTCAGTGTTGTATCAGTTTTGTTGCAGACTTTTAACTGTAATTCATCGCCTCAGCCACCAATTTGATTAACGCCTAAACATATTCAAACATTAACTATAAACTACGGCAGGTCAACAACAAACTATGAGCAAAGTAGCCTGAAAATAAAATTAGACCATTTATTTCTCCTTGTCCTCACCGTGTCCAAGCTGCCTGTCTTGTGGAAGCAGCAGCACGTCCACATTGCGATGCTCCTCCAGCGCAGCTGTGAGCACAGCGCCTTCACGGCTAAACAGAAAGACTAACGGCAGCGTGATGTCTTCAGATGAATCCCCGTCTCCAACCATCTGGAAGAGGGGCGTTTCCTCACTGTTACTTCCCTCACGGTGATCTGTGCAACGAGGAGACATTTCAGATTAATTCATTTCTTTGAGGTCCAGAACTCAGAATTCAGTAAGCCTGAGAACATGTTTAAAAAAAAAAAATTAATACATAATGGTACTTCTTCCAGTTAACAATGGTGTACCACAAGGTTCGGTCTTAAAACCCACCCTCTTCACTATCTACATAAGTGTACTGTAGGTCAGATCATTCCTGATGCATCTTTACATTTCTATGCTGATGACACAGTTGTTTATTGTTGATCTAAAACAGTTGCTAAGGTTTTCCAGCTCTTACAGTCTGCACTCGACATCATACAGTCAGGTTTGTTCCGTCTCAAACTGGTGCTAAATGCTGACAAAACCAAAAGGATGTTGTTTTCAAACAGGAAGTCGGTACCAGCAGTACTTTCTTCTATAGTATTTTATTTTCGAATGATGTCCCTATTGACTTAGTCGATTCTTACCAATACTTGGGTATTTTGATTGATGTGCATCTCTCCTTTGAGCATCATTTAAAAAACTTGGCAAAGAAACTGAAAGTTAAATTAGGCTTCTTTTTCAGAAATAGATCCTGTTTAACTCTGAACGCTAGGAAACGCCTTGTAACTGCGACTTTCCTTCCTTCTGCTTGACTATGGTGACATTATTTACATGAATCCTACTGAAAGCACCTTGTTGGACACTGTCTATCACGGTGCACTAAGATTCATAACTGGCTGTAACTACCAATACCCATCACTGCATTCTGTATTCATTAGTCAATTGGTCATCATTAACTTCACACAGACTCCCCCACTGGTACATTTTCATCTCTAAATCACTTATTGGTTTGTTGCATTCATACATTTCCTCCTACATGTCACTGTGTGAGTGCAACTACAGCGTGCACTCTCAGGACACAATTACATGCAGTGTTCCCTGAGTGCAGACCAAACTAGGTAAAACGGCCTTCTCTTACTCCACTCCTGTATCATGGAATATCTTGCAAAAAGATCTGAAGCTCTTGACCTTGACCTCTCTAAATGGCTTCAAACATCTGCTAAGTTCATGAGAAAAATCAATGCAGACATGTTTTTAGTATTTTACACCCCTTTATAATGTATGTTTTTGTTTCATTTTTATTTCATTGCTTGAATTTACTTTTTGTTTTATTTGCTTTTTTATGATTGTCTGTTGTTTGTATCTGCATCCGTGTTCTTTGTTTAAAACAGGTCTCTCTTGTAAATGAGTCATCATGGTTCAATGAGACTAATCTGTATAAATGAAGGTTGAATGAATGAAAAGAGATGGGCATTCCTGTACATTTTGCATGCAAAAGTACTGTATAAATAAATAAATAGACCTGGTATTTCTGTTGTTAACTGAGGAGAAGCAATATTTTATAAATTTGTCACAGACCACCACTGTTCCTGATAGAAGATGCGGAAAAGTGTCCCTAAGCGATCGAGGAGCACTCCCTCCGGACAGCACAGCCTTGGAGAGCTGCCAGTAATGTGCCGTCTCCTGCATGCACAAACATTATCTTATCTCCTTCTACAAGTTCTTTGACTATCTTTACTCAAGTTTTTTTGACTATCTTAATCATTTTTGCTGAAGCAGTTGTAATGACGGCTGTATTTTCTAACGGCCTCATCTAGCTACTCCTCAGGAGATGCTTTCCTCATAGAGAACAGAAACGCCTTGGCAAACAGGCTTTTCCTACTCAGCTCCTGCAACCTGGAACACATCGCAACAGGAACTGAAGGTGTCCACCTTGATTTCTTTTAAGGGGTTTCAAACATTTGGTAATCTCAATAGAAAAATCAAAGCAAATCTATTCTTGTTTTTGGCATTTTACCCTGTTACGGCACCCTGATTTATTGTTTTATACACTACTTTTATTTTAACTGCATTTTTTTACTCTAGTTTATTGTTGTCATTGTCTACTGTTATTGTTATCTGTACTTTATATGTTCTGTCTGGAACAGGTCCCTCTTGTAAATGAGTCCCTGTGGCTCATGAGGCTAGCCTGTACACATTTTTCATTCAACCTTTATTTAGGCAGGTTAATCCCATTGAGCCTCGAGGACTCATTTACAAGAGAGACCTGTTTTTTTATTTATTCTTTTTATTCATCCACTCAACCTTTATGAAATAAATATAGTAAATAATATAATATATATATATATAATGAATAAAGGTTGAATGAAAAAAGAATGAATGAAAAAGCAGCAAACTGCAGCCACTTTTCATAAACAAACAAGGCCACAAACTCTTGACCAATCGCACAATGCTCAGCGCATTTCCTGTAAGAAACTAGTTCTGACTGGGGGAAATGCAAGTAGGAAAATATGTCATCGTTGTCACATCCATGTCAGCGAGACACAACTTCGGCACTTCTTGTGAAATACAAATCAGCCAGACTGTATGTTGGGAGTCATGCTCAGCTAATACAACAAGCGTTAACTCAATTTTGCTAAACTAAATTATTATGACAATTCTTTAGTATTAAAAGTTTAATTAGCTGTAGTAGCCATTTTGGCGATACAGTCGGCAATTGCTTTCTGAGAATTACATTAAATCAGTCTAGTGGGTTGTAAGATATTTCTCTAGACAAACACACACAGACAGACACATAATTGCATTATTGCCCACCTTTAATGGCAGTAAGCGACAATAATTCTGGTTCTCACCGATGATGATAACTCCTATGGCTCCTGCCTGTTGCAACCACCGAGCCTTTGCAGCAAACATGCAGTCTCCTCGTAAAGCCAGAGCGATGCAGCCTTTAAGCTCCGCGGCGTTCTCAACCGGTCCACATGCATTATAGGGAGACGCTTTCTCTATTCTGCCTTTCACCTGTGGCACAAGAGGTTGTTTTTTTTGTACTTTTATTATTGTTGTTTGTGAGAAGATATATTGTGGAAATAAAGCATGTTTCAGGAAATGGGACAAACTTAAAATATATAAATCTTGTTGGATTGATTTTAACTAAAGATTTGATTCAGATCTTAATATTTTGTGTAAACGCCGTGTTTAATCTCACCCCGTGCTCCTGCTTAGTGAGGTCCATTCCGAACTTTGCCGGTCCTGCAGTGAAGACTGTCCGACCCAGAAATGGAGGAGAAATGAGCTGGACGGCATGAGGTACCACCTCCTCCTCCTCCTCTGGTGTTTGTCTTATTTCTGCAACAAGCTTCACCCGGAACACTCCTTTCTGCTCCTGCAGGGAATCAACAATTCAGCCAAACAGACAGTAAACAACGACTTCGCCAAATTGAACGGAGCACATTCACTAACTTAAACAGAACTTTGCCATTATGCCATTAAATAAATAATGTTTCCTCTTTTTCTTCTTCACGATAAACTTCATGTTATACAAACTCATATCCTCGTGTTTTATTTACATATAATAAATGTGGACAGTAAATGCCAAAATAAAAGAAAACAAGTTTTTTTTTTCATTCATTCAACCTTTATTTAGGCAGGTTAATCTCATTGAGCCTCGAGGACTCATTTACAAGAGAG
>JARVGQ010000672.1:21860646-21875494 GCA_031762355.1 Hypsolebias martinsi | reverse complement strand
CACACACACACACACACACACACACACACACACACACACACACACACACACACACACACACACACACACATTTGCTTCCATTAATAAAAAACCCATTGTATTCTGACCACTAGATGTCGCCATTGTTAAACATTGACGGGTTTTATATGATCTTATTTTATTTTTTGTTTGTTTCTTTGGTGATTAATGCTAGGACTCCATCTTCTCATTTTCCACCTAATTAACAGAATGTTAATTAATGGTGTTATATGGTAACAATTGTACTGTTATGAACCAATCATGCCAGCACTCCACCATCAACATAAACAACGCTGACGTGGAGCAGGTCAGCAGCTTCAAGTTCCTCGGCGTTCACATTACCAAGGATTTGTCCTGGACTTTACATACAGACACTGTGGTCAAGAAAGCCAGACAAAGACTTTACTTCCTAAAAAGACTAAAGAAGTTTGGTACCAACACCAGCGTTCTCTCCAACTTTTATAGGTGAACCATTGGGAGTCTGCTGACAGGCTGCATCACAGGGTGGTATGGGAACTGCACCAGTCAGAGCTGGAAAGAACTACAGAGGGTGGTGCAAACAGCAGAAGACATCACTGGTAGCAGTCTCCACACCATCTAGGGCATCTACCACAGCCAATGTCTGCGTAAAGCACGCAGCCTCATTAAAGACGACACCCACTCAGCACAAGGACTCTTCCATCTACAACCATCAGATGATACAGAAGTCTGTCATCGCGTAAAAAAAGACTAAAGGACAGCTATTATCCACAAGCTGTCAGATTACTGAACTCTCAATAATAACATTGAACAACTGTCAATAACTAACTAATAATTCAACCTCAGTGTTACTATATGTGCAATAACCTATCACACAACCTGTGTATGTTGATTATGTGCAGTATATATCATGTGCATTTTGGCTTATATTACTACCTTGAAATAATTATTCATTCAAATTTATCCTGCTGCACCGTTATATTCTACCCTGCTGTTGTTCACTATCTCTCTTTAGGACATTTTAAATATTATAATTACTTTTTCACTTTTTGTACTGTTTACCCTGTGTTAACCTTGCATATGAAAAATAAGCAAAACTTGAACAATGTAATTTGCATTAAATACCCCCATTCACATTTATATTACAAAAAAAAAGTGCATAATTGTTTGTATAACTTGCACAGTTGTGTCCACAATTTGTAAATGGCTAACATGCAGGCCAGGGGGGGGTACAGAGAGGGGAAATAGCCAATTTAAAGGGGCCCCTTGGTCCCTCCCTTGGTGGTGCCCCTGGAAAGAAGCAGAACCTTCTTTTATCTACCTGGACGATTGCGCCTACAAACCTTTTTTTTTTTTTACATGAAGTGTTTGAAATTGCCACATCATGTCAGTGATGAAGTAGAGAGATAAGATAAATTAAACATTTCCTTCATGGCCTCGTTTATGACTCACATCCTTGTTCCTGTGCTGAGAACAAACATCACGACTGCTGCAACTGGGCTGGGTCAAAAAAAAATATATATATATAGAATGATGGACGGTATTACGTCATACAACAACAACAAAAACAGACTCAATAATGGACTTTGTAATTATGATCTTATTAGGCTTTTATTTTGAAAGGTACATTAAATTTTTGTTGTTAGTTGTTTTTTTTTTGTTGTTTTTGAGGATTTTTATTTTATTGTATATATAATATATGGTCATATTTACAGTATATATTTTTTTTTATCTTCAGTAAAGAGAATGTCTTTCTGGCAGCTCAGAGCCGCTCCTCATGTGAGGAGGAGCTCGTATGATTCAACCTCCCCCTGATCCAGTAAAATGGGCGTTGTTTTCCCAAACTTGTCTGAAAGGTGTGGCAGCTTGTGTTCACTGTAAAACCTCTCTTTCCCGACATCCCATCTTTTCGCAAAGGTAAGAACAAACGCAGTTTTCCGGTGTTTGTCGCGCTCATCCGTCCGTTTTGTCCGCGTGCGCTCCACGTTTTGTTTTAATAAACCGTTTCCGGGTTTTTTCGTCGTCGACGTGTTTTTTTTTTTTTTTTTGTATTTCTCAGGGAAATCAGTATAGATGTTGGATTTTCTACGGTTTGTTCATAATATATAAGTAGTTTACTGGAGCAAAGTTGCTGATCTTTCATGCTTTTTCTCCTCTTTTCAGTATAAAACTTCTCCACAGCTGTAAAAATGTCTGTCTGGGTGAGTTTCTTTTTCAAATAAATATATTTGCTCCAAATATAAGAAATAACTGGTGATAATTTAAGCTCTTTTTTTTGCAGGATGACTTGAACCTGCTCTTGGACTCCCCCTCCTCTCTGACCTTGACAGTATGTTGGAGCTTTTTCTCATGTTTTACGTGTTTTTTGTTAGGTAGGTTTACTTTTGCTGTGATTGTCGTGTTTGCAGTCCAACACGAGAGGAACTGTGAAGGAGAAGGCAGGTTTTAAAGTGGAAGAAGATGTGGCTGCTCTTAGGAAGGCCATGGAGGGTCTGGGTGAGTCAATAACTACAGTATTATCAGCACTTTTTTTTTTTTTTATTGCTCGCCTGGGCATCATCCCAAAGCAAACATTGTGTATAATTTTTCATTACACATTTGGCATTATCTGTTTGCGTTCCCGATCGGAATCAGGTCGAGTACGCACTCCGGGTCGAAGGAGGTCTTTGCCTCAGGTGGAGAAGTATCTGGGCATGATGGTTAGATGGATTGACGGATTGGGGCCTCGTCTTCATTAATGAGGGCGTTGTCTTGGTTGGTCATGGTGAAGAAAGAGTTGCAATGCAAAGCTTTTGATTAACTGGTTTGTTCAACCCGCACCTCATGATCACCTATGGTCATGAGGTTTGGATCATGACTAACAAGATCCTGGATACAAGCAACCAAAATAAGCTTCCTATGTTGGGTGGCTGGATTTGATGAGGAGCACGGAGTAGATCCACCGCTCCTTCACACCGAAAGGAGTCATTTGAGGTGGTTTCTGATTAGGATGTCTCCTTTGGAGGTTTTCTGTGCAACAAAAGGCCTCGAGGCAGACCCAGAACTTGCTGTACAGTATATCTTCTCTAGTCTGGGAACGCCTCAGGGTCCCCCCAGGAGCTAGAGAGAGGGGTGTCTGGGTTTCTCCCCTGAAACTGTTGCCTGTGCAACTTGATTACAGGTAGAAGAAGGAGACATTAGTGTCAACTCTGCCTCACTGGACACATTTTAGTGAATTGCTCAGAAGGTAATCACTGGATACTCCAATTCATTAACACTTGGAGTCAAAGCAATTCAAGATGGCCACGGAGGTCTTGGTTTGAAACGCTGCCATGTGGTGACGTTTGTGGACGACACAGCAGTAGTGGTACACATCACGAACAACAGTGAGTCCAAATACAGAGGTGGAACACCTGGTGCAGAGACAATATCTGCATCAATGTGAAGAAGACCAAGGAGATGGTGGTGGATTTCAGATGGGACAAGGATCCTCTTCATCCCCTATGCATCGGAGGAGCAGCTATGGTGGTGGTCTCCTGCTACAGGTACCTGGGGATGCACTCTTTTGTATTTATTTATTTAATTGTTGCGCTTCTTGATCTAGGACCCGAGTCTGAATTTCGTACCACAAGCATGGAAATGTGAGCTGGTATGACAATAAAAAAAAAAATCCTTGAATCCTGTTTGCATTCCTGTGGAACGCTGGGCCTTCAGTTTATAGAGCACTAGTGCAAAACTGTTTCACTAAATATGGAACCGTGTCCTTTTAAATAGGCTTTAAAGCAAACACTTTCTACCGTTTCTGTATAAGGATGCACCGCTTTTGTGTTTTTGTCTTCACAGGTACCACAGAGAAGACCCTGATCGAGGTTCTGACCCAAAGGAACGATGCTCAGCGACAGCTTATTGCCAAGGCCTATGAAAAAACCACAGGAAGGGTAAATGACAGCACTTTTTGTTAGACATTGTCATTATTAAAGACAAAAACTCAGCCTGAAGTGAGTTTCTTGTATTTTTTTTAATTAGAAACTAATAGCTGATCTGAAGGGCGACACTCATGGAGACTTTGAGGACTTGCTCGTTGCCTTGGCAACGCCTCTTGCTGCCTATGATTGTCATGAAGTCATGAAGGCAATGAAGGTGAGACTTGCACACCAAACTGGTCTTTGGACGCTTCAGGTCATGATTTTCAGGGAGGTTTTTGCTTTGTAGGCATAACCCTCCTGCTGCCCTTGGGCCAAAATGACCCACAAGACCTCAGTTTTAAGACTTTGGCTGAGGCCTTTTGGGTCATTTTGATCCAAGGGCAGCAGGAGGGTTGAAGGGGTTTGGCTAAATGTACAAAAAAATAAAAATAATAATAATAATAATACAAGAAGAAACAAAACAACACAGCCATTACAGATTTTATACAGTGGACTTCAGTTTATGTTTTCAAAAAAGTAAAACTTAATTGTAATATTTATATTGTATGTTTCTATGTATTCACCTATACTGTAATTTCAAATGTTCACAAACAGGGTGCAGGAACCACAGAGAGTACCCTGATAGAAATATTTGCTTCGAGATCCAACAGACAGATCAAGGCGCTTTCTGACGTATATTTGGAAGGTAAATCGCTTGGACGCTAACAGGAACGTCCGTCTGATAACCGAACGTGTAATAACTGACAAATTTAATGTGAAATTGGTGCTAACAGTAAAACTCGGCGTGCCGTTCTGATTTAAATTTTTTTTTTTTTAACAGAAACTAAGAGACAGCTGGTTCTCGACCTGAAGTCGGAGGTGTCTGGAGATTTTGGCAAAGCTCTGCTCATCTTGGCTGAGGTATACACATTAAAATGAAAGAAAAAAAAAAAAAAAAGCTACAACGCAGCATTCCCCAAAAACGCATCAGCGCCAACACATCTTTTAAAAAATGCAGCATTGGAACATTTAGATTTGTTTATACTGGGGTCAACTTGCTGAAAAGTCTCAGCAAATACAGGTGCAAGTTCAAGAATCTTCATTATCCCCAAGGGACAATTTGTTTCACAGTTGCACAAAACATCTATACCAGACAAGACATTAAAATAATACATGATATCACAAGTTAAGTTTGTTGAAAAGCCTGATGGCTACAGGGATGGATGAGTTTTTCAGTCTGTTCATCCTACATCTGGGCAGCTTATACCTGCGTCCAACAACCTGAACTCACCATGGAGTGGTGATCGGGATCTGCCAGAATAAGCCTGGCTCTGTTCGCTGACTTCGCCTTGTATTGGTCAGTGTAAGGCTTTCATGTGAGATCTGAAACTGTGAGCTAAATTAAACTGAGCAGATTGTAAGCTAACAAAATAATCTGCAGAATCAGCTTAACCTACGATTGTTAGGTTTTTGAACAAAGCTCATCAGGACATCGACGAGACCACCAGTCTTAAATGGAAGGTCGCACTAAATGCGAACCTTCCATGTTGTACCCTCCCAACGAGGACCTGTCACAAAACCCGTCAGTAAATCTTATTTTCTATGACAGATGTTGGTAAAGTTGGTCTTTGCTATGAATTAGTCACCTGTATAGATTTTAAATAGATTCAGTCAGTTGACCTTTTTTGTTCCTCGTTCATCTTCACAGGGAAAACGAGACGAAAGCACCAACGTGGACGTTGCCAAAGCTAAAGCAGATGCTAAGGTCTACTTTCCACTTTTAAATAATTGATGATTTTATCGACTTCTGCATTTATTTATTTTTTGTCCCACAGACTCTACCAACAGCAGCTTGTGTTGTTGTGGTTGCACACTTTGGACTTAATGCATTCCTGCTTCACACACGGCAGCTTTGCATCTAATTTTCATATTTATTTCACACAGGCGTTGTACGAAGCCGGAGAGAAGAAGTGGGGAACTGATGAGCAGAAGTTTATCGACATCCTTTGCCACAGGAGTATTCCCCACCTTCGGCAGAGTGGGTCTTTATTTATTTATTTTTGTAAAAGCAGATAGTATAAACAATATTAATAATTTAGTGTCCTGTTTGCAGCTTTTAAAAACTAATGATACTCAGCGCTAAAAGCTAACATCTGCTTTCACTCCCAGCCACAGCTGGTCAATAGTAACCGTCTTTGATTTACACGTAAACATTATAAACTTGGAGCTGATGTGGTAAAAATGTACACCACCAATTCTGACAAAGTTCCCAAGTTGTGAAAAACATAAACAACATAATGACATGGTATTACATGGTATATTGAATGTTTAACCCCCCCAAAAAAGTGCAATACATTTTTTTATTTTGAATTTGATGGCAGAAATTCATGTTAAAGTGTGGACAGGCAACCAAAACTTTTAAATGGACTTTAAACTGTTTTATGGACAGACAAATGTACATTTTGGGAAAACTGACCCCACGTCTCATCTTAAAGAGGACAGAGACGATCTGTCTTATCGGTACAGTTGAAAAGCCTGCCTCTCTGATGGTATGGGGGTGCATCAGTGCCTCTAGCATGAGCAGCTTGCACATCTGGTTAAGGCATCATCAATGCTGAAACATCTATGATTTAAGCAATAAATTCCAAACTATTTATCTAGTCGACACAATTTTTAGTCTAAATAGGTTTCATGTTTACGATGTTCCACTAATTAAATATGGTTTTACGGAGTTTTCAAATGATTGTATTCCTTTTATTTACACAAGGTTCCAACTTTTTCAGTGGGGGTTGAAAACATTCACTATTGATGTTGAAACAGTTTCATGGAGTTCAGGTTGATATATTCAATGATACAGGATGCCAAAATAAATCCGCATGAGCAAAAATAAATGAATTAATCCTCAAGTTTAATGGATTTTGTAACTTGAAACCAACATTTATTTTGTTTTGGCAGCTGTTGTAGAGTACAAGAACATCAGCAAGAAAACTCTGCAGGAAAGTATCGAGAGTGAGATGTCTGGAAACCTGGAGAAACTTTTGGTGGCTGTAGGTAAGAAAAAAAAATGCTTCAGACATTTTCTATCCATTTTTGTGAGACCCATTAATATAATTTTTTCTGTCTAGTCAAGTGTGTGATAAACACTCCTGTATACCTCGCTGAGGCGCTGCACAACAGCATGAAGGTAAACTAAATCATTTGTCTCACAAGAAGCTCAGACAAACAGCTAAACAACAAAATCCCCCGATAGTTTAGTTAATCCACGTCAGACTGCACAGGTCAGCAGTCGTGTGGAATGTTGAGCCACGTTTTTCACTTTCAGTACGCTGGTGAACTGTTAAAAAGCTCTCACTAAAACAAACACGCCGTTTCACCTGAATAATTTGACCATTTTCTCATTGTGCTATGTTCAGGGTGCAGGAACCACAGAGTCCATTCTGACGAGGATTCTCGTCAGTCGATCTGAGGTCGATTTGTTGGACATCAGAGCCGAATACAAGAAGCTGTATGGATGTTCCCTCTACTCCCAGATAGAGGTCAGTGAACTGCCAGTGGTAAAAAAAACTTTTTTTTTAATTAGCTGAAGTGGACTGACAAAAAAAAACAACGGAAAAAGCACATGTACACAAGGTTGCATAAAGAGGCAAAAAAATAATAAAAAAAGACTAAAATGATGCATAGGAGACGAAAAACAAGAGACAAGACAAAGGATGCGTAAGGATAAAATTGACCTGGTGGGAGTAAATAAGGAAAACGATGCTGAAACATTTTAAAAAGCATCAAAGTTTATGCTCAATAATCCATGTAAAAAAAAAAAAAATCCAACAAATTTCAGTCGGATCATCTGGACGTTTTTTTTCTTGCTTCATCCAAAGGACTTCATCAGTCCAAGGAGCCACAAACAAACTGTGGGAATGTGCTGCTTGTGGGACACAGTTTTTGTGGCTCCTCAGATTGATGAAGTCCTTTGGATGAAATGCCTAAAAAAAAAAAAAAAAAAAAAAAAAAAAAAAAAAAAAAAAAAAAAAAAAAAAAAAAGATGACCTGACTGAACTTTGTTGGATTTTAAAGAGCACTAAGTTTCTGTAGGATCTGATCTCTCAATGCATTTCATTGATTAAAAAAATGTGATCTAAGCAGTTGTATAATTACATGAATGACGGTTCTGAATCTGATTGTTTTTTGTTTTTTCTCCATCTCCATGTAAATGCAGTCCGAAGTGTCCGGCGATTATGGACAAGCCTTGAAGATGCTGTGCGGCCAAGACTGAAGCATCAGCCGTGAAATAGACCGTGGAGCAGAAGGGAACACCCAGAGCCAGCTGCTGATCTTTACCACAGCATGGTTAATATAACGTGATGGAAAACATTTAAGACGTAGAAGTTATGTTCACATCTTTTTTAGATGCTGTATGCAGGCACAGTTATTGAGCTGATTATTTTCTATAAAAAAAAAATTAACATCTGCAGCAAAAAATATATTATTCCGCATTTTCATCTGAGAAAAAGCACAAACATGTAGAAAATAATAATTTATTTAACAGTTTTGTTTATATTGCTATAGCCAACTCCGACACAAGTCATGAGAACTTTATCTCCACCTTTCCTCTCGTCCTCTAAAGGCTTCTGGACCTCGATTTTGAACATAATCTGGAAGAAATCTCTGATGTGTCTCAGGAACTCGATCCTGTAGAGACAGAGTGAGAGTTTTTTGTGTTTTCATGCATTAATGATCTGATTTTTATATTTTACATACAATAAATTTAAACTCATAAGACACAAAGAATCTTAGAGCTGTGTGTCTTTGCAACTATACTAAAACCAATTGGTCTTTTGAAGTTTTCTACAACAGCTCATCACCTGAAAGAGGACAAGAGTGTTTTGTGATGGCACTGCCAATCTTCAGTTATCATAGTACTGTACTTGACAGGGACACAGCACCGGTACCATGATAGCTGAAAATGGACAGTTCATAGTTCACTCTTTAAGGAAAAAAACCTGGAATAAAAGTTTATTCATCTGATTAATGGTTTTCTTCTTCAAATGTAATAATGTCCTAAAAATTACAGCATTTCGGCAGCATTTAAAATGTATATTAACTCATCGCGGCTTGACAGTGATGACGTATCGACCATCCGAGCCGGTTAAGGCTTTGAAAATTGTAACAAGAAAATAAGAATTTACGCAAATAAGAATTCCAAACTACCAACCTGAATTACATGATGTGATTAACCATGAATAAAAATAATTTGCTACATTACTGGCTCATTGACTGTTTTCACTTTATGGAAATGCCCAGTAATGTCAACTGTGCACATTTATTCTGAAACAGCCTTGGAACAAGGATTTTATATAAAAAAAACAACTATGGCCTAGCATTCTGAATGGATGCATATCTACCACCAGATCTGATGTAAGTTTGTAACGTTCAAGACGTGGAGCTCAGGTGTTATGAGTGACGGTGGCTTACGTGTATGGTGAGAGTGGTCCGAGCAGAACCTTTGATACATCCTGTTGGCCAAGGGTCATCAAGAGCAACGCCAGACTCTGATTGGACGAATCCACGCAGCCGCCCTACGACAGCAGAAGGAGAAGGGCCGTGTTTTTCAGCAACAACAGCAGCAAAGTGCGTCACAGAGAGAAACGGACCCTTTGACTGTAGGATTGATCACTTCAGGTTCAGGACTGATAGCACCTGGTATGGAGCCAAATTAAGGACAAACGTGCCCAAAGCTACTTGGAACATTAAAAAAAAAAAAAACTACAGTTTACACGATGTTTAAACTAAATACACATTTTTTTTTCACCTGATGCACATTAAAAACAAATTTGTATTGTTTCTGGTTGCAAAAATTATTTTATTCATATTTTGCTCAAATGCTCATTTTTTCTGAATATCCAGCCCTACTGTGCCAAACCTGAGATGGTTTGGACATGTCCAGAGGAGGGACAGTGGGTATACTGGTAGAAGGATGTTAGAAATGCAGCTGCCAGGAAAAAGACAGAGGAGATATAAGGATGCAGTTGGAGAGGACGCAGAGGACAGAGATGGAGGAGGAGGACTCTGGTGACCCCTGAAGAGGGAAAAGCTGGAAGATAAAGAAGCAGCTCCAGCCCTGCTGTGATTCTCCACATCTTTTCCACACATAAACTTAAATAACTGAGGATCAGCTCAGTATTCAAGACAACACATGCCATTGGGATTACTTCATAGGAGCAATATGAAACTTCCCAATCCATGTGAGGAGCTGGACACACCCAAGTGTATTCTATAAACTACATCACTCTGAACAGATGAAGTTTTAGCCCTTATTCTACATTTTTATATTGTGTCCAGTCCAAAGTAGTTTTATAGATCAGTCATGCAGGCATTGTGGAAGTTTGTCAGCCTAACTATGATTCAATTACGTAATAAGAACACGGAAAACATTGTTAATGTATGACAACATTGTTTATATTGTTCATTGTGCTAAGAAGTTTAACCTCATGCACAAGCTTCAAATTACCTTCCACAATCAAAAAACTATATGTCTGAAATAAAAACTGCTGCAAAGAAACTTGTCTTTCCCCCCCATTATTCTAGTATACAGACAAGTGTTTTATCATTTAAGTTTATTTTTCTGATCTTAAACTTGTTATAAACACATTTAAGTTCAAACTCTTTTACTAACAAATATATCTTCCTCAATTTATTGCTGTCAGCTTCAAAATAAAATAAAACAAAGATAAAGCACTTACGTGTTTTCTTCCCCTCTACCTGAACCAGAGCAGCCAAATTCATCTGTTTCTCTACAAACTAAAGGATGCAAGACAACAGTTTATTATATACGGTAACTGCCAGTTTCACATTCTGCCTTTCAGAGATCGTTAAAATGTCCCAAGAGGCCAACAGACACTAGAAGAAAAAGCTAATGCTTGTGGAAAAGCCCCTTAAATCCTCTGAGCAAAAGGCGATCTGCCCAACTATCAGAGAAAAACATCTTCAAGTTTTTACAGAATCAAATCAACTAAAACTATTAAACTGTGTTGCACAGAAACAGATAAATGCCAAAGGGGAAATTAAATTTTTTTTAAAAAGTACTTTTTTTTTTTTTTTTTAGCTTAGCTGTGATAATTCATATCAATATTAGAAATGGCACCTGGACCCACTTTGCAACCAAAACTAAGTTCGCTTCTACATTTATTTTTGGATACAATAAAACAATCGAATGCTAACGTAGTTAAAAAAAAAAAAAAACATCTGAAATGATATACTATTAAAAAAAGTCACAATTCGCCACTTACATCAGCTCCTGCCGTGCGATGACGCTGCTTTTAAAAACATGTTTGTGGCCGTGGCTCACTACTAGAAAGACGACTGTACTGATTAACCATAAAACAAACAGAGGGAGCACCCATCCATGACCTTAAACACAAATCCACAAAGTTTCTCCATTTTTCCCCCCCAGATTCAATTAAACTTTTCCACTTGAAAAGTCCTTCGATTCTGATTCTCCTCTCAGCTCCTGCAGCTGCTCTACGACAGGTTTTGAGATTTAAAACAGCTGTTATTCAAATACTGCGTGGTCCAACTCGTCTGATTAATTTACATGCTCTTTGAGAAGCATTTGCTTGTTTTAAAGCTCAGAGCTGAAACAAAAGAAGTAGACTTTTGCACTTACCAGCCCACAAGGCAGCGGACAGAGAATGGTTAGCTCAGCACTCTGCAGCTTGGCGTTAAGAGGAAGAATCAACAATATTCTTCTTTCAGAGTTAATCAGCCCTACCCTGACCAGCTAACTGGACTCACATGGCTCTGATGATGGAAGGCTGCGAACACATCCACGTGGAAGCAGACTAAAAACACAGAACCTCATTGTACCTATTCTGCTCATTTACCTGAGCGAGCTCACCTGCAGCTGTGCACAGCAACAACCTGGTTAGTTTAAGGTTAACATGGGCACAGCACACAGGAAATGAGGCACATTATAATGTTTTAGGAGGTGTTTTTATTTTTCCTCGGGGTAAGACGTCTTCATTCATGAATTCCTTACTTATCAAATCTGTTTGAGCGACCGCTGACTCGTCAACTCGTCAGCAGAAAACGCATCCAGGTACAAAACTGTTAAAAGTCTTGAATTAAAGCCACTGATATTTGACTTTTAACATGAGAAATGAATGCACTCTCAACAACTAAACTCTAAACAACAAATAGTCAGAAAGTACGGTACTAGATGACACTTCCATCACGTTTTAGTTAAATTAAGTTTACACTACATTTAAAAAGCCTAGCATTACTTGCAGGAATGCACCTGCAGCCTTCCATGCCAGAGTTTTATTTAAATCTATCCAATGGTTTATGAGCTATTTCGCTAACAGACAGAAACATGAACGACCAAAAACATCAACCTGTGCCTACTGACAGCAGGCCATAATAAAATGAAAAACAGTATAAGGTAAAGCTATTACTAAGGAGGGTTGATTGAAATGTATTAAGGCGGCACGGGAGTGCAGTTGGTGGAGCTACTGTCTCTCAGCGAGATTGCCACCAGATCAAATCCCAGCGGGGGGGTTTGGGTGGAGTTTGCATGTTCTCTCCGTGCATGTGTGGGTTTTCTCTGGGTACTCCTGTTTCCTCCCACATACCAAAAGCATGTATGCTAGGCTGATAGGTAACTCTAAATTGTCCCTGGGTGAGTGAGTGTGTGTGTGATGTGTCCCTGTGATGGACTGGAGACTTGTCCAGGGTGTCCCCCACCTCTTGCACAATGACTGCTGGACATGGGCACCAGTGACCCAAAAATAAGCAGGTAAGGATAATGGATGGATTGATAGATATTTAAAAATGTGACTGAAATCCTATTTAGGATTAATTTGTTTTTTGACATACTGTGCAGCCAAATATAACCATACAGCTAGGCCCGTCACGATAAATTTTGATGGACGATTGTCTCATTAATTGTATAATTATTGCGATAAGCGATAATATTGTTTAAACTTTGATAATTAGTAATTATTGTTAAATTTAAGAAATGTTGGTTAATTTTGGTGTAGTACCTATTTTGACCACTGGATGGCAGTATAAGACTGAACCAAAGGATGGATAGTGAGGGAGTGAGCAGTGGTCTCTGTAAGAAAAAGGGGAGGGAGGCCCCATGGCGCTGTCTCGTTCCTGTTTTTTGGTTCTCGAAATGGCAGATGCTCGGTGTGGTTTGAGCTCTTTAGCATAGCATTTTTCGCACAGAGCTTTCAATAAAAAAAAAAAAAAACTCAGTAAACAAGTTCTCAACTTCTTTTTGCAGAGAAGCCAACTTTTTATACCAAGGCACGGGTTTCAACCGTGAATTTTGGAGCTTTGACAAAACGTATGTTTTTTTCCCCCTGAGGTCAGCCTGTTAGCTTAGCTCGTAGCTTAGCTTCTCAGCTTAGCTGCTTTTAACGATCCAAAAATATGATTTTGGACAGTTAAAACTGATTTTAAAGAAAATGGGAGGAGTCAGTGAAGAGCACCAGAGTTGAGCTTTTTGTCATCCAGTGTCTTCAGTAGAAAGAGAGACATGAAGAAACGATAAAGCCGATAAAAAAAAATAAGGTCAATAATTTTCATTTATCATGTGACTGATTTATTGGTTATCGCGACAGGCCGACATACAGCAGTGTTTATTAAATGTAGAATTTCATGAAACATTATTGCTGTAAATAGTTAAATAAAGAAAACTATTATTTTGGTTTTGACCACAAGCTATAGCTAAGTCAAAGTCTGAATTAAAATAAAAACGTCTTCCAGCTGCTCTGTGCATTGTCAAATTGCCAACAGTTTCTCAGCTGATCTGCAGATGTGGGCCATTACTAGGGAATGTGTGTAAACAAGGGTGGTGATTGCTGATGTACTAAGAGATCCAGTCATGTATTTCAGCTATTTTAAAATAATTTTTATTCTTCCCCAAGAGGAGGACACTTACCCGATACACCTCTTCCAAAAGCAGTTTGGCACAATTTTTGCCAAGGTCCTCAGGCAGTACAATACCCTGCCCCTGCGGCACGGAGGACATCTCTGCACTGAGGAAGCAACCGTTCAGTGTTTCTGCCACCAATGTTAGCCCAAAACCTGGGGACCTGCAGTTAAAGAAACACTGAATTAGTGTCTCGCTGAATCCAAAGAAACACAAAAAGTATGAGAATAGCAGCTCAAATGAACACAGAGGCACCCACTTTCCTGAGTTGACTCCTTTCCTGTGGTCTGTGTAGATGTAGATGTCTGGGAGGAACTGGTTGAGGATGCTCCTGGCTGACACCACAATCCTGTTGCCCATCTGAGGTGAAACTCGTACAGAATATCTGCGTTTAGAACATCAAGGAGACCCCAAAAAAACTGACCGGGTTTGTGTTTTAATCCCTCAAATCAACACATGACAACATCTTTAGAAGAAAGAAGCAAAAACCTGAGGACTGTTGCTGTATTTTCCACCTGTGCCATCGTTTCAGTTCAAATGTCTAAAAAAAGTGAAAAAAATCCATATACGGTACACGTATATGTTGCTTCATCATATACGTCGCATTTATTATGCGTCACCGCTGACGCATCGCATTTGTTACGTGTCACCACTGACAACCAGGAAATGTGGGCCGAACCCGGAAACGTGGGCTGGTGTTGGGCCAAAAATCAATGGGCTGCCAAATGGCGGCCGCGGGAGCGTGCATGGGAGGACTTTAACAAGAATTTAACAAGATTAATACTTAAAAACAATTATTTGTTTGCTGGAAATTATAGTAAATGTGTCTCAGTCTACCTTTTGCTTAATACATGCACTTTGACAGTCAAATCATCTGCATTTCAAACCCGGATTTGCAGAAGCGGCGGGCACGCGCAGAGGGTTGAGCCTCCGCATTTCTTCGAAATTTAACAAGACAAATACAGGCTGTCCTCGAGTTCCGGCGCCCCCGACCTACGGCGTTTCGGATTTACGAATGGCACCTGAACGCACCATA
>JARVGQ010000672.1:21806180-21819332 GCA_031762355.1 Hypsolebias martinsi | reverse complement strand
CAGTTGTTCAACCTGTGCTGTACCTCTGATGATCTCATTCCTAATCTTATCCAACCTTGTCACTCCTAATGAGAAACCTCACTGCCATCTCTCCAAGACAGTTCCAAACCTCCACTGGTATGTCATGAGGTCCTACTGCCTTCACCTTCTTCATTCTTTTCAGAGCTTCCTGGACTTCACCCTCACTAATCTTTCCCACTTCCTGCTCCACAGTTTCTATGACCGTTACACTTTTTTTCTCTTTCATTCTATTCATTCATTAGCTCCTCAAAGTACTCTTTCTGTCTTCCCATCACACTCTTCTCAGTTGTCAGAATATTACAATTCCTATCTTTAACAAGCCTAACCAGCTGCACATCCTTTCCAGCCTGATCCCTCTGTCTCACCAATCAGTACAAGTCCTTCTTGCCCTCTTTAGTGTCCAGCCACCCATACATCTCATCATACGCCTTCCATGTTGCCTTAGCTACCTCCCTTTTTGCTTCATGTCCCATCTCCTTATATTCCCGTCTCCTCTCTTCAGTTCTCTCACCTAGACCTGAAAGACCTTCAGTCTTTCACCTAATGAAAAATTTATATATATTTTTAAACACTACCAGTTTTAATGTTAGAAAGTGGCACCCAGAAAGAAAGAAAGGAGCAAAATAATATCTGCTGGACCTTCAAAGAGTAAACAATCTGAGGAGCACTCACAAGATATTCAGCCTGAAACAGCAGAGGCGAAATGAATTTCATTATGATGATGATGATGATAGCAGCTATATTATATGCCCTCTCTGACCTGGGAACACCTTAATGGCGCTTGGGAGAGGGATGTCTGGGTTTCTTTCCTGTACCTGTTGCCTCCGCGACCTCATCATGAAAAAGCAGACAGCAGTGATGGCAACAGAACGGAGACCACTTGCCACTCCAATATACTTTTGACACGCTGGCTACACAAACAGCAAGTGTGGAGTGTTTGTGAAGTACTTTTGAAGCACGTGAATCATACAGTGTTTAGTCACTTGTGCATCTTGCTGTTATTGCAAAGCCTCTACTAGCTGTGCTCCAGACTTGGTTCAAGTTTACACCAAAGGTATAGGTTCTGTAAGCATTCTTGATTTTTCACAAGACCCCTAGAAATGTACATTTGTAAGACTTCATGGCCAGTTTATGACCTTCTACAGGACTAAAACATGGTTCAGTCTAAATAAATTTCTGTAGACTATTTGCTGACGCCATTGAGTGATGACATGTATGGTAAGATTTTTGCATACATTCTTCTTCCTGTCATTCTGATATAATTTGATAAGAAATTTGATCTGTTCAGATTTGTTTTTGCAAAGTGAAACGTGTTCTTTTAGTTCTTTCTTGAAGCTCATAAAACTTTTTCACCTTGTGAGGATAATGCATAACCCTCTTTTGAAGTCTTCTCTTTATAGTAGCATTTATGTCTAACGCAGAGAGAGTCCTTTGCTTGTCTGGATGTTGTGAATTGTTCTTTCATTTATTATATGTAAGATCTCATGATACTGTAGTCATCTTCTTAAGGTGTCTCCAGACATCTCGTCTTTTTTTTTTTTTTGTTTGCAAAGTTATTCAGTGTGATACCTCTCTGTCTGTACTTGCACTAACAGCTCATTTGATCACATGTTTTTGATTTTTAGAAATGGCTGCCAGATCCACTCACCTCACTTTGAATCAGCTTCAAACCTTGTCTGATTAGATGATAAAGAGATACGAAAGAAATTGCCTCCACTTGTTCATGATTTTTTTGCGACATATCTGACTGTTAGTTGCCTGCGTTTTAAGATCTTTTTTATTTTTTATTTGTAATTTCAGTTGGTAATAATGTACAACAAAGTAGGCATGACTTGAGTAATTATAAAGAATCCACTAAGTCGCAGCGTTCTCACTTAAACATTATAGTATTATCATTCTCTCCTCCTCTGTCAACACACAGCTCCGTTTGACTGCCGTTCAGGGATTTTCAAAGCTGTCTGAGCCTCTCGAAGCCTTGCTAACAATCTTGGAGGGATGTCCAGGCAAACAGATCGGTCGGAGCCACACCCTGGGCTTTCAAATTCTCATGGAATTCCAGACATGGATAAAGGAACATCCTCAGGTAGATGAGTCAGCTGCTTCGGTCCTGTTGTTCAGAGTGCCATGTGTCTTCTGCTAATTTTTAACTGCACTATTCCTCGTTTTTTTTTTATTTTATATTAAAATTTTTAAACAATTAATATATTTTTAGACATACACAGTCATAATAGCCTTTCAGCTTTATGTTACTTTTTTCATGTTTGCTTTTCCTGTCATTTGTGTCCCACTCCAGATAAACCTGAGTTCACTCTCTGAACATCAAGCATTGGCACTCCAGCGACGGGCTCTTGGTTTACTAACAGACACTCAGCCCAGCTTTGTGGACAGTCTCATTACCATCTACCAACTCAAGTCCGTGGACACGTCCATATTACGTTTGCATATTATCCGGCTGCAGACTCTCAACTGTTATAAAGAAGTGAGTACTCGTTGAGATACAAGCGGATTTTATTTTTAACTACAAAACTATCCTAATAGGATTTAAAATTTCTATATTTAAAATATATTATATTTAAATGTATTTTTCCACAGGCCACAGCCCTCAGCATAAAGTTGGAATTGCAAAATGAACTAAACATGGAAGAGGTGAGGCAAAGCATTTGATTTAATGATTGCTTTGGCCAAGTTAGATGTGGCAATCTTTCATCAGATTTATGAATGTATGTTTTCTTCTGCAGATGGTTGTACCACTGATCCTGCAGGATAAGTTGTCATTAGCAGAGTCTTTTGTCAAAGACCACAAACAGCTAGAACAACAACTCGTCACACTGTTAGATTCTTGGTGCCACCCCGACTTCATCGTTGAAGACATAAGGAAGTATGCTACCTGTGTGAATGTGTGGCTGTGTGTTTGCAGGCATCATCCTCAGGTTGTTTCTTTATAAATGCATGTAGGGATGCACAATATTATCGGCATGGTATCGGTATAGGCTGATATTAGCAATACCGTTAAATATTGGACATTGGCCATTCCATCAAAATAACTCACCGATATAAAAGGTGCTTTTTTTTAAAATATATATTATATTTATATAATGTTACATCATTTTCAGCCCCCTTTTTGGCATCTGCATTTGGTAGCAGGACAACTTGACAAAGACCATGCAGAATAATGTAGTATTTTAATTCCACAGCAGAGAGAGCTATGTAGTCTCTGTAAGTAGGTCTAGGAGGGAAGTATTGGTTATTGGCCAACTAAGTTTTAAAATATCAGCATATCGAGTATTGGCCAAAAAGTCCAATATCGGCCATCCCTAAATACGTGTTTGTGTGTTTTTTCTGCTCCTACAGACAGTTTCCTCGTCTCTCTCTGTCTAAAAATTACACAGCACAGATCCAGCCCAAAATGCTCACAAAACATGTTGTACGACTCATGGAGAAGTTCGAAATTGACCCAAGTGGGTAGCTCACACACATTTAAGCATCTTATTTATTTTATCAACAGGAAGAGAGAAATCTAATGTGTTTTTTTTAAAACACAGGACTGTGTCCCAATGCTCTGCATAAAAGAAGACTGGACGCCTTACGTTTCCTCATGTATAAGACATTTGTGGAAGTAAGTGTGTGCAGCACAATCACACTGATGGTTTGCATGCAGTAAAAATATATTTTTAAAGAGCAAAGTTGTGATGCAAAATGACAGCAGCAAACTTTTTTTTGTTTGTTTTTGTTTTTTGTAGAAAGGCATGAAGGAGGAGATCTGGACTGATCACATGCAGGCAGGTTTTCCCTAATGCAAGGATGTTTAACGCTGTATTTAATGTTAAAACATCAGTAAGTTACACAAAATGTTAAATTTTCCAACTTTGTGTTATGCATGTGCAGTATGTAGTGGGAAATGACTCCCAGTTGCAGGTCCATTTGGTAGAGATGTTGACGAAGTACTGTGGTCTTCAGAAAGCCGCTCAGTGGTCGCTCAAATATAACATTCCCAGAAATCAACTTCCTAGAGGAGTATGGGAAAAGCAACAAAGCCTACCACCTGATCTACAGTAAGTTGGCCAAAATATGCATAAATATGTCTGATTACACAACTGAGTGTGTGCAAATGAAAAAAAAACGTCAAATTAAGTAAAATCTAGTCAGATTTTCTTTTTTCTTGTTTCTTTTTCTTTCTTTTTTCAAGAAACAGCTGTTCAGTACAGTTGAAGCAAATTCTTGTTTTACTTTTTCTATATTTCGATTACATATAGTAATTTAAATAAATTCAGTATACCCTCCAATTTTTGATGACAAACACACAATGTTTTTAAACCTTTGCAATTTTACATCAATTCAGGCTGTAGCTTCATAGATTTGCTTTAATACATGTTTTATTTGTAAAATGTAAATAATATAGTGTTTTGAGGTATTATTTTATGTACTAATTTAGTTATATGTTTTAATACATTTTCCAAAATCCCATTTGTCATGGTTCTCTTTAGTTAAAAGTAGATTTTATTGGGTCAGAAAACACAAAAATGCCTTTAACTTGGTCACTTTTACAGATATTGAGCTAAAATTTGGATTGGTAATAGTTCAGTCATTTCAATCATTATACTTTGAACGATAATTGATGATGCAAGCTCCTTATTTAAAACATTCGCTTGCAAGGATATGGGTAATATGAGGTCTTGCAAGGAAGTCAGTTACTATTGTAATGAAATCACATTATCATGGCTGATAAGTGTATATTTTTAATATTTCACTTTTACGGTAACTTTTCATAGTTCAAAAATATTCCAATTTCATATTTATAAAACTTCAAAGAAGAAGTTCCCAGTAGGCCTGTCGCAATAAACAATAACTCAATTAATCACATGATGAATGAAAATTATCTATCTCATTTTCATTTATTGGCTTTATCGTTTCTTCGTGTATCTCTCTTTCTACTGAAGACACGGCTCAACTCCCGTGCTCTTCACTGATCCCTCCCTTTCCCTTTCCTATTTCAAATCTCTTTTAACCGTCCAAAATCGCGTTTTTGGATCGTTAAAAGCAGCTAAGCTGAGAAGCTAAGCTACGAGCTAAGCTAACAGGCCAACCTAGGGAATAAACCTCCGTCTTGTCAAGCTCCAAAATTCACGGTTGAAACCTGTGCCTTCATCTAAAAAGTTGTTTTTCTCTGCAAAAAGAGGCTGAGAACTTGTTTACTTACTTATTAAAAGCTTTGTGTGAAAAATGCTAAGCTAAAGAGCTCAATTCACCGAGCGTCCGCCATGTTGCCATGTTAGCCCATGTCACGTCAAGGGCCCTCCCTCCCATTTTTCTTAAAGAGACGCACTGCTCAACTATCCATCCTTTGGTTCAAACAGTCTTATACTGCCATCAGGTGGTCAAAAAAGGTACTACAACCAAACAAATAAACATTTCTTCTAAAATTTGACAATTAATTATTGTGAATTTCAAACAATTTATTGTTTATTGCAATAAGTTCTGAGACAATTAATCGCCCAGCAAAATTTGTTATTGGGACAGGCCTAGTTCCAAGTTTCCAAGAAATTCACATTTTCTCTCATCTGCTCAGACAGAAAGGTTCGACTGATTTGGTACAAAATGAGGAGTGGGTGCCATCTCAGTCTCACTGCCAGAAGTTCTACCAGGTGCCTCTCACCAAAGAAAAGGTTCTCTTCGTGGACACGCTAGAAGCTCTCCATCAATGTCGAACCCTTATCCTAAAGGTACAAAGAAGGAAACAATTGTACTGAGAGTGGAGGTTATTTAAAGTATTTCTAAAGACTGTTTTCATTGTCTTTTCTAGGGAAGTAGTGTTGTTGGAGTTGACATGGAGTGGCAGCCAACATTTGGCGGTATCTCAGCTCAGAAAGTAGCTCTCATACAGCTTGCAGTTTGTGACAGAGTTTTCCTATTAGACCTGTCTGTAGTAGAATTCTGTCAACACCTGGACCTAATTGATTTCATCAGGGTCTTGTTTTCTGACCAAAATATTCTTAAATTAGGTAAGCAGCAGTAAAAGTGAATATTTTGTCAAGTTTTAGTCCATTAATAGCCTAACCACTTAAGACTCTGTTTCGCAGGCTATGGTATGGCTGGGGACCTAAAGTGTCTTTCTGCCACCTGGCCTCAGTTATCAGTGGACCCATTGAAGATGAAGGGGATGCTTGATTTTCTAAGCATACACCAAACGGTAACAGTATCTCATCAATCACATACCTTCATTTAAATGGGCTCCTAATTAACTCCAGCATTTTGTCTTGAGAGCATCATGCAAAAAATGTTCTGGACATTATAAATTTGTTTTCTGCTGTGCTGTCTGCAGATTCAGCGTGGTAAGGTTAATGTGGCTCAAAATGGCTCTAAAGAAGTACTAGTAGGGGAGGATTGTGCAGAAAAGGGCCTCAGTCTGCTGGTACAACAGGTCCTGGGAAGGCCCCTGGACAAGACAGAGCAGATGTCCAATTGGGAGAAGCGTCCACTACGCATTAGCCAAATTAGATATGCAGGTAAGGCATTATGCATGCACAGACAGACAATGACAGGGAGCCAGATGGTCGCTGTTCTCCTCTCCATAGAGTATCAGAGATTATTTTGTTATCCCTTGACAAAATGCATACCAATGTAACACCCCCTCTTCCTCGCTCTTTTTCGTCTTTTTAACCTTTTAGTGGCAGATGCCTACTGTTTGCTGGATGTGTACTCGGTTCTCTCCAGTAACCCTGCGTGCTTTGGGCTGCCAGATGACCTTCACAGCATCTCTTCAAAACAGTCAGAGACAATTAAAGACAAGAAGCAGAAGGAGAAACAGGGCAAGAAGACAAAGCAGACATTTGGCAAAGAGGTTAGGGGTCACTTGCCATTTGTCCACTACTATGGTGGCTGTCAAAATTGTTAGCTTATTTTTGTTAGGTCTTGGTGGACAGTATTTGCGGTGTGGAGATGAATCTGGTTACAAATTTCATAGATTATAAACATATTAATATATATTTTTCTTAAACCTAAAATGTTTTAATATTTTTAAAACTCTTCACTTTTCACTGTCATTTCACACACTGTTTTATTTTATCACCATCAGCTTTAAATGAGCCACATGTTTCCTGCATCTAGGTAGTTTAACATATACCACAATTAATTACTCCGCCTAGTTAGCACCGTTTAAACTACATTAATCGTACAGTGGATCTTCATGATAATAGTAGAACGTACTGCACATTTGCCATATTGTTGAATATTTTGATGATATTGTGATAAACCCACTTGTTCTGACATTATGATGCTCACAGTACTTTTTGTGTACTTGCTGTGGGCACTGAATCACATGGATGTGGTGCTGATATTGCAAAATTGATAAATTTGTTTATTTTGTGGCCAAGAATTTGAAGTATGTACCAATGCAAACAAAGGAAAATGATTGTTAGAAACTTTAAACTTCTATTTTATGTAGCTGACACTATGATGTCTTCAGGTTTACGAATTGTAATCTTGAATCAAAAACAGTTGATTTTGAAAGGTACTTTTACAAAACACTTCAAACAGGGACTTGGATGCATTGTCTATGCCTCCATGGGATTTTGAATGGACTGAGAGTAAGGATGGTTAAAGCCAGCCCACCGTTGATTCACCATTGAGCTACCAAAGGTGGGAGTGACAGTCATAACAGTTGACAAGATGGTTTTGCAGCTCAGAGATGTAAGGCTAATCACAAAGATCTCTTAACCAAGGTAATTTGTCATGTTTATAAAATGGTATGAGGGAGACGTCCATCATATGTGTTGTGCTCCACATCAATACGGCTGAGTTCTGCTTCACGTTCTGTGAAGCTCGTTTCTGAAAGCTCACATCTATGTAGGACGTGGATGGACTGATAACTGATTTGTTAACAGCGGTGTGAAGACTGGCTGATCGTTGCAGCTATTTTGTAGAGAACTGTTTTGTGAAAGTGCTTAAGGAAGAGCAACTGTGCTAATGTGACGGTTCTTGAATCTGTGATAACCTTTGACCTTTTACGTGACTTGTGAATAAATACAGAGAACCTCCAGCTGAAGGCACAGAGGTTTGAGCATCCAGCCTACATGGAGGAACAATACTAGTTTGACAAAGACACCACTAGTTCCTATCAGCTCCAGGGGTGCAGTTCCATGACTCACCCTGTGCTGTGACCTCTCTAAACTGTGGTGCAAGTGAAAAGAAAATCCCCCAATGAGGATCAGTTAAGTATCACATTATTCCCTCTGTCCGTTTAGGAATGTCAGGGGGCTCAAAAGGTCAGTCCCCTTCGTTCTGACACAGAGAAAGGCCTCCTGTGTGGCGAGATGCCCTCCGAAGCTCCCCTTCCTCTACCCCCACAGCAGTTGCGGGTGGTTTGTGACAACATGCTGCAAGGACTCGGAAGGTATCTGCGCTGTTTGGGGGTTGACGTGGTCATGTTGGAGAACACTGATGATCACAGAGTTGCAGCAAAGGTTTGTTATAAAACTGTCAAGAATTAATATACACACTTACACACAAACGGGACAAACGTGGTAGCTAACAGAAAAGTTTGCAGTTGGTATTTGTCAACCAATATTGATTATATTCATGATTATCTTATTAAAAATAAAGTGAAAACTTTTAAATTTAACGTTCTTTCTCTGAAAAATTCTGCACAATTCATGTAAACATAATGGTGGGGATGATTGTGTAACAAAAGGAGACACATCTTAAATGAACTATTATTGGCTGCATCGTATTCCAAAAAAGTTTATTTTTGTCATATTAGTGTGTTTCATCGCCCCAACCAATGTTGGCTCTGAAAATTTACGACTTCTTGATTTTATAATGTTAAAGTACACTGAATTTTAATTGTCTTTAGTTTGTCTTTAATAACAAAACTCAAATTCTAAATATTCCCTGATGTAATGTTAGTTTATTTTTGCACACTTTTTGTCTTACCAGTTCTCCTTTTTGTGGTACTTACTGTTACTACAGTACAATAGAAACTAGGGATGCACAATATTATCCACATGGTATCGGTATTGGCCGATATTAATGATAAAGTTAAATATTGGACATCGGTATTTGATCAAAATAACTTACCGAGATAAAAGGCTTCTGATCTGTCTGTCTATCTATCCATCTACCTACCTACCGACCGACCCACCCGGATGGATGGATGGATGGATGGATGAATGGATGGATGGCACTGTTTTTGTGTGACAACCCAGTGACAAGGATTTCTGCAGCGCATTATTATGACGTCATGCGCGCCTACCTGATCTGATCACGATTGGAGAGGAAGGAGTGAAAATGGCGGCGGTGTGGAAGTTTTTTTAAAGTGTCAGAAACTGACAGCAGAACTGCTGTTTGCAGCATCAGTGATGTGAGGAGGAGCGAAAACTAAGTTCAACAACACTTCAAACCTAATTAAGCATCTCAAGAACCACCATTCTGACCATTACGAGTTCTTGGTGGTCAGAAAGGAAAGCAAGAGAACGGTCATCCGTGGAGAAACAAAATCTCACCAGCAGTCCATCCATACAAAGACCATGCTGAATAATCTAGTATTTTAATTCCACAGCAGAGAAAGCTATGTAGTCTCTGTAAGTAGGTCTAGTGGAAAAAATATCTGTGTCAGTCATTGGCCAAATAAGTTTTAACATATTGGCATATCGGATACTGACCAAAAATCCAATATCATGCATCCCTAATAGAAACCCAATAACATTGCAGTAACTTAATGTGCTGTCTTTTTTCCTATGTTATTTCAGTTGGCACAATCTGAAGGACGTGTCATCCTCACATGTGGACAGCCATATCAAACTGTAAGTGCACATAACTTCAAGTAAAAATCAATGTAACTATGTATTTCGTGTTGTTTGTACCTGCTTGTTAGTGCATTTCAGGTGTTTTTTTTTTTTTCACTTAGTTGCGCTCCCAGGTGGGTGAGGGTCGCTGTCTGTCCTTGGACTGTTCAGAAAAAGCCAGAGACCAGGCTGTTCGGGTCCTCAGACACTTCAACATTCAGCCTACGCCCAACGACATATTCAGCCGCTGTCAGGTACTCCATTTTGCGAAAGTGTTTGCATTTCCATAGTGTGGTGGTGTTCAGAGTATGACCTTCAATGGTGGTGCAGTTCGGTGCTTGCCAAGTCTCACATGGGAAAAATGTTACAGCTCAAATGTTTATAAAGTCACAATATAACAGTCTAATGACAGAGATGATACTAGAAGTGACAAAAGCATTTGTTTAGATAATACATCTGCTTTGCATTTTGGTTTATACTCGGCAGTTTGTGAGAAAGAGGAAAAAGATTTTCTTTATTTGAGGGAAGTTCTAAAAAAAAAAAACTACAAGTAAGGAAATGTTTTGTGGTTTAAAAAAATTGCAGAGTTCCCAAATTATAACAAAGCTTGTGGTGATTTATTTATTCATTACTGTCTTATGCAAACTGAAAGTAGAAGAGATGGAGTTATAATGATGGGAAAGAAAGTTATTAGGTGGTAAAATATGTTTGCTTTAATGTCAACAGGACAGCAAAGGATGATGGGAACATTTCGAACCATTTTGACAGTACAGTCCAAATGCAGTCTAGCTTCTAATCTTAATGTAGTAACAGCTCTAAAATGTTATAGCAGTTGGACTCTTTTTGTTTTTAGATTTAAGGAATGTCTGACGGAACAAAAATGATGGATTGAAAAAGGGATTGTTATGACGCTGGCAGTGATGTGGGTGTTGTATCAGATTATTGTGGTAGTGAGAACTAAAAAAATAAGATATGCCGAGCCAAAAACATTTCATTTCTCACACTGTTTATGTTTTAGAAAAAGAAACTACTTGTGGAAAGTAACCGATTAAGATTGTTTGAGGATCTAATTACTCTACCTCCTGGTGGCCTCCTTGTGGTCTCCTTGTGGAGGTATTTGGGGTATGTCCAGATGGAGGGAGGCCCTAAAGCAGACCCAGGAGACATAGAAAGGGATTGCATTTCCCATCTGGTTTGGGAATGCTTTGAGTCCCCCACCAGTGGCTGCAGGTTGTGGTAGGGAAGAAAGATGTCTGGATTACATTGTTCATCTTGTTGCCAGCAGAGCTTCGACCTGCAATGGTGGTGAGAATTAAAAGGATACATGAGGATAATAAAAATAGCAACACTTGGCTTAAAGATGAAGATATGAGCAAATATAGAAAAGAATGAAACTCAGAAAATGTTTTTGAAATTTTCTAACTTGTAACCAAGAAAGAATTTCAGGAAACACTTGCCTCTTTTCATTTACAAAAACTTTGGATAATTTTGCATGAATCTGATGTCAAAATTAACTGTAAAAGTATTAATTATACACTTAAATACAAAAATAAATCCAAGTTCAGACAGAGGTGAACCACTCTGCCACTGGCAATGGGAACGAAGCGTGTTGCCTTGTATTTGCAATTTTGCCTGCATTTGCAGATCTGCTTGGACGTGATTAGTTCACCTTCAAAGGGGGCATGATATAACAAGAAATGAAAGCACTTGGCATGAACATGTTAGACAAAATTACTTGAATCATAGACAGATTTAGGTCTCTTCCATAATTTTGCAGAACTCTGCCCAAAAATTTTAATAATTTTTGTTTGAGGAATACTTTTTGACCAGATCAAGTCATAAACTGTCTTCAAATTTTTTGGTTGATGAATTTTTTTGCTCATACCAACCTTATTAGAATTTTTATTTTGAAACAAATAAATTGTTACTGTGCAACTTCTGTCCTTCATGAAGTGCATTTGGTCCTGTAGACGGTGCAAACTAAAAGAAAGAAGGTAACGAGCGGTGATTGTGGTGTTTTTTTTTTAGTTTAAGTTATGTTTATTTGTCATATGCAAGGTTAACAATACAACGAAATGCTCAGGATGAGGAGAACTGATTTGACTCGTTAAAAAAAACAAAGAACAAACAAACAAGAAAATACCAAAGCATGCAATATGGGTACAAAATAAAGTACCAAAAAAGTGAAAAAGGAAAAAACAATATATAAGTCGCTTTGGAGTGTAAGTGGCATTTATTTAAAAGTGTATTTCACAAATGCAAGAACAGGCATTTAATCTGAAATGACAATTAGGCCCGTCACGATAAAAAATTAATCAATCGCATGATAGATGAAAATTATCAACCTCGTTTTCATTTATCAGCTTTATCGTTTTCTTGTCTTTCTCTTTCTACTGAAGACATTGGATGACAAAAAGCACAACTTCGGTGCTCTTCACTGACCCCTCTGTTTCTCTTTTCTCTTTAAAATCTGTTATAACCGTCCAAAATCACGTTTTTGGATTAAAAGCAGCTAAGCTGAGAAGCTAAGCTATGAGCTAAGCTAATAGGCCCACCTCGGGAAAAAACGTCCGTCTTTTCAAAGCTCCAAAATTCATTGTGGAAACCCATGCCTTAGTGTAAAAAGTTGTTTTTCGCTGCAAGAAGAAGCTGAGAACTTGTTTGCTGATTTTTTTTTTTAATTAAAAGCTTTGTGTGGAAAATGCTATGCTAAAGCGCTCAAACCATATCGACTGTCCGCCATTTTGAGAACCGAAGAGAGACAGCCCATGTCACATCAAGGGGCTTCCCTCCCATTTTTCTTAAAGAGACAAGCTGCTCGCTCCCTCACTTCCCATCCTTCGGTTCAGTCTTGTACTGCCATCAAGTGGTCAAAAAAAGGTACTACACGCAAAACAAATAAACATTTCTTCATAAATTTAACATTACTAATTATTATCAAATTTCAAACAATAGAATCGTTTCTCGCAATAATTTCTGAGACAATTAATCGCCCAGCAAAATTTGTTATCATGACAGGCCTACTAACAATAACACACAGAACATACCTGGGATCCTGAACAGGATTACTGTAATCAACATAACAAGCCAACGAGTCAAACAGGCAAGTTACTGGTAAATTCACCAATCTCATTCTACAAACCGGATTCCAAAAAAGTTGGGACACTAAACAAATTGTAAATAAAAACTGAATGCAATGATATTCAGATTAGAACACAAATCACAGATCAAAAGTTTAAACATAGAGAATGTATCATTTTAAGGGAAAAATATGCTGTTTCAAAATTTCATGGCGTCAACAAATCCCAAAAAAGTTGGGACAAGTCCATTTTTACCACTGTGTGGCATCCCC
>JARVGQ010000672.1:21667455-21683703 GCA_031762355.1 Hypsolebias martinsi | reverse complement strand
GTACAGTGCAGTATTTCTCCGCCGCTACGTTTATAACATAAAACCGGAAACGGCGCAACTCGGCTTTTCAAAATAAAATTTCTTTTTTTTTTTTTTAATTGGAGATGTGACGTAACCACGAAACGTTGTAACTCGAGACCGTCATAACCCGAGGACTACCTGTACTTAAAGAAATTAAAACGCACTACAAGTTAATGAAGCAACGCACAGACAGCATGATCAATGTGAGAACGCTTTACAGCTGTTCTGAATGAAGTGTTTCTGACTGGGAAAGAATCCAACAGAGCCACGGGAAGAGAAAATTAAAACTAATTTATGTGTGACTGAGCAGCTGCTAACTTGAAAACCTTAAACTTTAACTTAGTAGGCAGCACCTAATTAATGAAACTTATTCTAGACACAGTTTCTCTCATGTAATGTACTGTTTAACTTCTAAATCATTTATTTAGTTTGGAATTTTATAACATCAAAGTCTGCGACCTGTCCAGGGTGTCCTCTGCCTCTTGCACAGACAGCTGGACATGGACACCAGTGACCCATGTGGGCCGAAACGGAAGAAGCACGTAAAGATAACGGATGGCTGGGTAACATCAACGTAGTTGCAATGTGGGTGGTAAACATAGATACCGTATTTTTTGCAGTATAAATCACAGTTCACTCGAGTAGTATGGCAAGCCGTTGTATGTAGTAGGTAAAAGTGTCTATTAATGACACAATTGACTTGCCTTAGCAAGCCATCATCATCTGCTTGGAACAACCATCAAATCAGCTTCATTTCACTGCACCGCCCTGGCACAACGCAGCTCATTTGACCATTGAAGTGCATTTATTAAGTAAAAGTTCAACTGAGACACACTTTACTATAAAGTCAAGCAAACAAATAATTGTTTTAGGTGCTTATCTTGTTAAATTTCGAAGAAATGCACAGCGAGTCGCCCTCTGCGTTTTCACATTATCGGGTATCGCGCATCTGCTTTTGAAAACGCAGCTGATTTGACCGTCAAAGTGCATTTATCAAGGAAAAGTTAGACAGACACACCTTTGCTATAATTTGAGCAAACAAATAACTGTTTTTAAGTGTTAATCTTGTTAAATTCTTGTTGAAGTCCTCCTGTGCACGCTCCCGCGGCTGTCATTTGGCAGTCAATCGTTTTTTTGGCACAACACCGGCCCACATTTCTGGGTTGTCAGCAATAACACGTAACAAACGTGACGCGTCAGCAGTGACGCATAATAGATGCGACGTATATGGCGAAGCAACATATTTATGTATTTTTCAACCTTATTAGGCAAATTTGGAATGATGCGACTTATAGGGTGGTGCGACGTGTACGGCGGAAAATATGGTAGCTACAGTATTTGAATGATCAAAGTCAAAAGTAACAAAAGGCTACATAAAAGCAAATAAATAAATAAATAAATAAAACTAAGTAGCGTAAGAAGAAAAATATAATGTACTGGTAAGTCTGCTGAGGCAGATTTCAGAGCGAATAATGTTTTTAAAAGAATTGAAGCGATTTCAACGTATTCTAATGGGGAAAATACTTAAAGATTAATATTTTGTAAAGTATAAAAATTATACAACCCAAAAGTCAGAGCATCCATCTCCTGAACGATGTGAACCTTTTGATTCATCAAAGGCTAAACTAGTACAAAATATGCAGAAGCGTGGATGCTGAATCAGCATGCACACAGCAGTTGAAGTAATTTGGTTGCTGAAGGTTTTATTCTCACATCAATTAAAACAAATACATGTGATGCGTGCATCTTTATCTTACTGCCTTTTATCAGTTTTATTTGATCATTTATCAGATGATTTTCTCTGCCAAGCTCAGACCTTGAGCACTTTATGCTGGTGATAAAGATATTTCTCTCAGTACAGCGAGTGCCACTAAGGAGACACCTACTCAAATAGCCATTTATCTTTTATGACCCATGTTCTTTTTTCCCTGCACTCGCCTCTCTCATTACACAGGAAGCAGAGCGGCATCCCTGAGCACAGGTCAGTTCTGTACCGAGAGGCTTAGGATGATCGTCTGAACTGGAACTCCTCCAGCATCTTACCGTCAGTTAGCTCCGAACCAAAGATCACAGCCTTGGAGTTGGAGATGGCGACACAGTGGACCAAAGCCTCAAGTCTCAGATTGAAGTTGATGAGCGCAGCTTCAACTCCAATTTTGGCCATGCCTAACCAGAGGCCCACGTACTGGGACCGGTTCTCCATGAACAGGGCCACCACATCACCCTCCTGAAAGTAAAAACACAAAAACAAGCAGGCGCTGTCATTCAGATTCCCAGTGAATTAAAACAGGTCCTTCAGTAATAAAACGAAGGCGAGACGTTTTTAAAACGTGTCGTTTTCTACACCTTGAAGCCTCGTTCCAGCAGGAAGTTAGCCACTCTGTTGGAGTATTCATCCAGCTGTAGGAAGGTCCACCTCTCTCCGGTCCCCTCGAAGATGAGCGCCGTTTTGTCCCCGTGACGCTGCACCGTTTCAGCAAAAATCTTAGGTATAGTGTTCTTCTCTCTGACATGACGCCTGACATTCATCTTCACCCGCAACAAGACATACGCTGCACTAAAGAAGAAAAAGAAAACTTTATTAAAACAGGAGTACAGACTAATAAAACCACTTTAAATTAGAAAAAATAAAAACAATCAGTTACCATAACAAGGTTTTCAGAGACTGTATTTTAATATTACAGCATGTTGCAGACGAGTGCAGTGTTTCTAATTTGTATGTCTTTGAACGCAATTATTTATAGCTCCAGTCACCATCTTACCTGTAGCAGGTAGCATGAGAAACTTTACTTTACTAATGATGAGATAAATGCTGGGTGTGGGAACATTTAGGCACCTCACAGTGTTATTTGGTTTATTCAGAAGACTGCATTGTGATTATAAATATAATTATCGAAGCATTTTGTTCATCTTGAAAATTAAATGACTGACTTACACAAATAAACACTGATTTATATGTTTTCATATCTAATAAGGAGTGCAGAATGACCAATAGCCAATAACAATCACAAGTTGCTGACCAACACTTAGCATAGATGCTAGATAACACTGAAAATGCCATTGAAAGCTAATGTACCGTAATTGGCATCCTGTTATCACTGGAAATGTACACACAAATCAAACAAAGTACAGGTAGCTATGGTAGCTTTACTAGGGCAAGAGTTTGACACAGAGTAGCAACTACTCTGCTGATTTAAGTAG
The DNA here is from genome assembly GCA_031762355.1 of Hypsolebias martinsi. Classification (NCBI taxonomy): domain Eukaryota; kingdom Metazoa; phylum Chordata; class Actinopteri; order Cyprinodontiformes; family Rivulidae; genus Hypsolebias; species Hypsolebias martinsi. The sequence continues at coordinate 21,680,481 of JARVGQ010000672.1, read as the reverse complement.
CAGCATAAATTAACTCTGACAAAAGTGATTTTTGACATTTAAAATTTAATTCAGAATCGTCCACCACTAACAGCTCATCCAAGATGAACCAAAGTGTGGCACAATAAAATGAACTGTAACAGCAGTAACAAACATAATGGCAGCACGGCGGCTCAGTGGTTAGCACTGTTGCCTCACAGCAAGAAGGTCCTGGGTTCAATCCTGGATGGACCTGGGGTCTTTCTGTGTGGAGTTTGCATGTTCTTTTCGTGCATGCGTGGGTTTTCTCTGGGTACTCCAGTTTCTCCCCCCAGACCAAAAACATGCATATTAGGCTGCCTTCAGGCCCAGGCCTCCCTTGCAAAAGAGATTGTGATTTCAATGGGATTTGCCTGGTTAAATAAAGGTTGATAATAAATAAATAATAAAAACATAAAAAAGGAAAATTAAAAACAAAATAAATTAAAATAAACTAAGATGGTGTAAAAAAAAAAAAAGCAATAAGAGCAGATGGATGTAATGCAATGTCAAGATTTACAGAATAAAACACTTCGACTCTTAAACTCATCTACAACAGGTAAGATACTGATTGAGTAACTTTTCCACAAAGACTCATTTCAAGCCATCTGACATATTGCTTAAAAAATTAAAAATAAAATAAAAAAGCAATCATTTCAGCTTCACAAGTGGCACTAAAACCAGGAACATTTATTTTGCTCTATATAAATAAATGATAATCAAAGCAAAATATTTCAAATATATTCAGCCATCTGACGACATTGAATACCTGCATGTTACAGAACATAAAACGAGACATAAAACATCACACCTGCAGACCGACAGGGCAAAGTCCAAATAAATAGCAACCTGGACTTTTGCATTTATTGCACAAAGGTACAGACAGAAGGTACTCTGCACAGATGTGAGGAACACGATAACAACTGCAAAGCAAGTAACTTACGACTGTACTATGAGCTTTACAACAAGCTTATTACATAAGAGATTAGATTTACTGTATCTGTGTAATAATTACAGTTTGTTGTGGATCAACAGCTTTAACCACAATCATTTTCTACCACGCAAATCTAAACAAATAACAAAAAAAAAAAACCAACATTTTATTAAAATGTATTTCCTGAAGATACTTTGATAGCAGCCGGAGCATCACTGGAGCACGTGGGGGCAGGACTGATTTAGGATGTACTAAAGCAGAGTCGTCAATTTTTGTGATTCTTACAGTGTAAATACCAGAATCTAGTTAAACCACTTTTCACATAACCATGCAGTGAGTCACTGTGGAAAATTTAGCCTTTGTCGGGGTCAAACTTTGTGAATTCTCAGTAGATGTAGTAACACATTTAAGGAAGCGGAAACACGTTATTTGTTGAGAAGTCGGACAAATGTAGCCCTGAAAACCTTCCGTTTTAACCCCAAGTGTTAAATTTAAGTATTTTTCTAAGCAATCCTGAATAGGACCATGAAAGACACGTGTTTTACAATTTCCTCTTTTAGCAGAATCCATCAAAATCCATCGCCATGGCAATGTCTAAATGTAAATATTGACTGATGGTTCGGGTCCTAAAACATGTCCTCCTTACCACATTCTTTCCATTTTCCTTTTGTAAAAATATTCCAGGTGAACAGGTTTGAACTGAAAGCTGCTTTCAACGTAACAAGCCTGCATTCTTGAAGACTGACATTCTTCTTTTAGGAGGGACGCAGATTTAAAATGTCTTGATAAGTGTAATAAAATGTGAAATTCCATCTTTAACATTAATTTAGCGTTTGTCAGTACAAGTCAAATTATTGTTTATTGTGCAGGATTTCACTGAGAGGAGATAAAAGTGAACAAAAGCCTAATCTTTCTCTTTATTTTACAGAAAGCCGTCCGAAGAACAGGAAAGATTAAATGACTGTAAAATCTAAAATAAAGTTAAATTTCCCTCTATTTATTCTAATGAAGTGGAAATGTAAAAAATAAACAGGTACAGTACTTTTAAAGTGTCATCATTTGCTTGAGGTGCAATGTTCAAGTGAAAATTTAAACATTTGAAAACTTAAAGAAAAAAAGTAAAAATATGTACAAATAAGAAAAAAAAAAAAAAAAAAAAAAAAAATGAAAGTTGTATTTTTTTACAATAATAATAATCTGAATTGTATGACAATATTATCGCCAAGCTTACTGTAAGTCCCTGCCAATGGTTTTGGCAAAAATCTCCAGGAAGCTCCATCCTCCGCTTCCGAGGTAGAAGATCAGGATGCCCGGGAGAACCTGGTACCACGGCAGGCCCGCCAGCAGCCTCAGCACGAACAGCAGGGCTATGCAACACGAAAGACGCATCATCCTGAAAGAACCCGTGAACGCATGTTAACAAAGAAACATTCATCCGGCTCCAGATCATAACAACTTAAGGTTGAATACGTCTGCACAGAGGTTGCTTTTGGTTCAAGTGTGCAGACGTGATGCGAACAACTGAAGAATGTTTTCTACAGTGATTTGTTTACATACGCTGGGCCTGTTTTCAGGCCAGTCCAAGTATTATACTTTGCATGGAAGGGTGAAATAAAGTGAAATTACTCACTGAACGCAAAAGCAAGTAGACAAATCCTAGAAGGTTTAAATGAAAGATGTGGACTTCGTCTGTTATTGCTCAAAACTGAAGACAAAAAGGTGATAATTTTACAGCTATTAAGCTAAAATGCTTGGTGTGGTAGTAGCTGAGAATCATCTACTACAACAAATACTCCAAGAGCGAATACATCTTGTGAGATTTTGCACACATCATTACTGAGGTTTGACCAAAACGGCGGTAACTTTGTCCCTGATCAGCATCAAAAGATGATTTTTATTTTAGACTCTTGCGTGAAAGGCAGCGGGTGATATGCATTCCTTCTAGGAAAGCGTGGCTCTAAAATTTAAGGACATTTTGCTTCTTATCCAAGCTTTTAAACTGCAGCGAGTTTGAATGATCAGTTTCACTGCAACTGACACGAAGACCCATTCATTTGCAGCTTAGTAGAAAAGCTATAGAAACCTTGAGGAAACCTCTGAACAGGCAAAGTGTTGCCACCTGATAGAAAGCTGATCCTGAGCAGTAATGATAGGTGCACTCATAATCTATTCATCAGCTTTGCTCTCATTTTTGTTTATTGCTCTGAAAAAGGCCCATTGGGTTAATGATTCTGATTCTTTTCCCCTCTTCCTCCCAGAATGTGCTGATAATGATGATCTATTTACATCCAAAACATGAAGCAAACCATTAATTTAATCCTTCTGATGGGACACAGAATGCCACAAAAAGACAGGATTCAGGAGGACAGCTGTCACTTAAAAAGCCATCAGCTCAAGGTTTGCTGCCGAACCCGGAAATGAGAAAGGCGCAGATGAGCATCACACTGCGGCAGGAATCGGAAGATGAAAGGCAATGTGGCGTTACCCCCAGAAGCATGTGCGCGTGAGGCACGGCCTTCATCCGTGACCTGGTGGGACAGTGTGCTGTAGCCGAGCAGGATGCGCAGCGGTAAAGGAATTGGGCGGACAGCTGTCAAGGAGGCATAATTTACCTTTTAAGGACCGGGAGGGTGGTTTGAATCTAGATTCCCGACACAGACCCGTCTTTCTCCCGTTTAATAAAACCTGACCATCTTTCCGCTGAGCTCAACAGAACATCGCGGGGGCGATTAAGGTTGCTTAGCAGGGATGAGCGGAGTGTTAGCCGACATACCTTGCTCCCTCTTCCTCTCCGTCACAGCATACAGGCGCCCAGAAATCCACAAACGTGAAACTCGCCGCGTGAGATTCCACCTTGATCGGCTTACAGGCCAGCCTGGTCGCCCTCCTTTCCTTCTCCCCTTCTCCCTCCGCCGCCGCTAGCTTGGCTTGACAGAGAAACGCACACAAGCGGACGCACGCTCCCGGGTTCAAATCCCACAACCGCCTCCCGCCCTCGAAAGAGACCCGGCTAGACGTGTCGACTTTGACCCCGCGGTCGTCAACAGTTTATTGTCCGAATAATTCATATCATCTTTCGGTTTATTGTAACCGGTGAGCTCCCCTGGCAGGCGTAATTCAAATGACCTTATAATTTTCTGAGATGAGCCCGCCCACTTGCCTTTAGCGTCGAATCGGTGAATTAGGCACGAGCTCTGACAGACAGGCGTTACAACCAATCGAGAGAGGAGTCCATTTGACGTCACCTCCGGCAGGGGGTGGGGTTTGCGGCTGCGCGGCTGTTTGCTAACCGGCTAGCGAAGTCCCCGCCCGGTAACACCTGGTGTTACACCAAATTCTGTGACCTCTCATATTCTGTAACACTTAAACCCCAAATTGCTGTTTAATAAATCTGTAAATGATTAATAAATGTTTCCAAGGGCTTTGTTGGGAGGGAGATTGGGTTCAAAACGGATTCTAATAATTCAATACCTTCTTTTAATACCCTATTGTAATTTCCCATAAATATTATCACAGTTCATCACAACTATATTATGTTAAATGCCCCCAGATTTCGAAACATTTATTAATCATTTACGGATTTATTAAACAACAATTTTGGGTTTAGATGTTTAAACAACAATTGAATGCGCGTCGCCTCCTGTGGTCACAGAATATGATAGGTCACAGAATTTGGTGCAACACCGGTAAAGAAACAAGGCCATTATGGCGTCAAAGAGCCCTGCCTCTGCTCGCAGAGTCCGCCTCGCCTCGCCCATTCATCATTCTGTTTGCCCCGCGCAGCCACAAACGGTCCTAACGACAAAAGGAGCCCGGAGGATGGGCACGGAATGTCGTACGAGAACTAGAAGAACTGCCTTTAAAATGGAACCCCATTAGAATCCAATTAAATGCAGATCTAGTTGCAGGCTTTTTAAATTGCTTTTGCGCAATGTCATACACTTACATATCTAATTAAAATTGTTTTTGTGCCACATCAAACTGCAACAATAAATATGTTTTTTTTTTCTTTCACCTGACTGAGTTCCACAACTTTATCCAAAAGTTTGATTCAAGCAGATTTGCCTTATGCTGTTTTGAAATCTTTTTTAAATTTGTTTAAAAAAAATAAAAATCTGTATGCCTCTCTAATGATTCTCTATTGTTGCTGTTGTCATCACTCTTTGTTGAAACCAGGTCTCTTGTAAATGAGTCCTCGAGACTCAATGGGATTAACCTGCCTAAATAAAGGTTGAATGAATGAAAAAAGCAGATTCACATTTCACAAACTAAAACATCAATGGAACATGTATGAGCCATATTGCATAACCTAAGAGGATTTTTTTTTTCATAATTGTTATAAATCTCAGGATCACTGCTGCAACAGAGGGAACTTCCTCACTGGCTAGAAAGTAATTGAATAAACAACTGCTTTGGCAAAATAAAAATAAATAAATTGCTAATTGTACCTGCAAAACAAACAAGTTCCTAGAATTCAAAGTGTTTTGAACAGCATACAAGAACAAAGTATGACTCAGTGTGAGATAACGAATGAAACAGGTAATTGTGCAATCCTCAGACTATAACAGCGAACTATGACCTATAAGAGATTAAATGAAACCTTCCCTGTGTTGGATGCTTAATGACACACATGCAATTAATTTTATCCATCATTGTAGTTGTGAAATTCTGCAGATAAAAGTTAAGCCTCATAATCAGACAAGATTAGGCCACACCTGCAACATAAACCCACACAATTGACTTTTTGTGTTAGGTGTGGAGGTTTTAACAACTGTGGTTGAGAATAACTCAGCCCATGACCCACATGTTTGTGTTAGTAGAAAGCTGAATGAGATGGATAAGGCAGATGTGTGCAGCTGGCACTCCAAGGTCACCTGAGTCTGAGCTCAGCTGAAGTGATAAGGCATAAAAACAAGCTCTGCACACTGCCTGTGGCAGATTCTTGTGACTGGGCTTCATGTACTTCCTGCATATCTGTGTAACCTGTCCTGAAAATCTGTCCTTGCAAGTAAAAACCGGTTAAAAAACTTCTGTTGAGTGCGGTTCCTTTAAGTGAGATTAAGCAAGTGTTTGTATCCAACATTTTGTTCAGTACATCAAGAACATGCTTATTTAGCATATTTCTTGGTTCATATCTTAGATCTTATTACTAGTTTTTCTTTAAAATTTATACTTTTGTTGGATGTAACTGGGACTCTACACAATTTCATATACACGTGTACCACAGGTGGTGCGAACGACAAATAAAGAAACCTTAACAAACCCACCTTTTTCAAATAATGTATATAATTTTAATAAAAAGCAAACAAAAATACAGAAAATTTGTTAACTTTGCTCAAATATTTCCTCCCTGACCGCCATGACTATTTACTAAAAGTGGGTGTGTATAATATGGGGCATAGGAAGAAGAATTTATTGTTAGAAAAATAATTTATGGTTGAAGTCAACAACTAAAAATCTTGTCCTACTTTAAATAAATCTACAAATGTACTTGAATGTTGACACTGTGCAGTTTGTTTCAATACACAGTATGCAAGTTTATTCATTACACATGTAGTGCAAAAATATTTCACACTTAAAACCTTTAAATGAAGAGAAAATATATCCAGTCATTGTGCACATTTTTTCTCAAACTATTTATGTCATCTCACATATTATACAAACATTTAGTCAAAGTTACCAACAACTCCAGACAGATGGATGGAAAAAAGGACAAAATCTTCATTGTCACTTGCAAGCAGCTTAAGACCTGAACAGTTGCCATGTTTTAAATACCACGCTAGTATGTTGGACCAAATAGCTCTATGAAAAGCTGTTAAATACAGTATATATATTCAAGGTTAGTTAAGCAATAAGTGCAAGTGTCTTTCTGAAGATGATGCAATTACTCAGTCCTCATCCTTTGGCCTGCTTTCATTGGTCTGACAAAGCATTCCCAACATTGAACTTCTGATCTTTTCCCACCCCCTACTCTCTTTTCAGTCATCCAGTTCAAGACCAAAGTGTGAGTAGAGATCTCGTGTGGTGGTCCCCCTCAGAGCAGCTGGAAGACAGAGACACATTACAGGGTCAACTCCCTCTGGTCGACTTTTCAAACAATCCACGTAACACTGAACAGACCAGTATGAAGGACCATGATCGCTTTAAAACACGGGGCTTCTGCTTGGTACAAATGTTTCATAAAGTTGGCCCAACATGTTACTGATGAGGCACACAAATCCTGCATTTCAGACTTAGTTATTTTAATTTCAATGTATAATTTTTAAAAAATAATCTATTTTTATAATAACTTAGGAGCTTCAAAAGGAAGATCCTTGTGGAAAAATGTGGATTTTTTTCTAATCATGCTTAATAAACATTTTATTTTAAAAAATGTGTAAACATTTTACTCTAAATGGCAAACTTTGCCTTCATCATTTCTTGAGTTAAAAAAAGAAAAATGACTTAGATAGCAGTTTTTATTGTAAACAGAATAGCCTTTCAGGAAAGAAAAAGTACATTTGTTTAGCTGAAATTATTATCTTCACCTTTAAAATTAAAATTTTTAACTTTACATCAAGGATAAACATCAAACCATCCTGCATTTACCTGAAAATTATTTTACACAAACTGAACAATAAAACCTCACCATTAACAAAAGAACAAGTTCAAATTTCAATAGCTTCATTTTTTTTGCAGACAGAAAGCCATGATCAGAGACAAAGGGACAGTTGTCTTTAGGACAGGACATCTCTCACTCCACTGCAGCCCACCAATCACCTCCCTCAGAACAACAACATACAGTACAACAGTCCTCAGTGTCAAAGTGCAGATCTTTGTGTAAGTGTTTGAGGGGAAAAAAGCGACAAAGAAAGCGAGACGAGAGAAGATAGACACCGTTTGTGTTTGACTGCATGTGCACATGCGAGTATGAATATAAGCATAGGCGTGGACAGAGACTGAACTTGTAAGTGTATGTGAAGAGAAAGACTGACATTGTGTCAGAGTGGAAATGCCATCTCCGTTCAATAAGGTCGTTATCTCAACTCTGCTGCGCTGCATAAAGCTTTACCTCACAATAAGCCTTAATTTAAAATTTTCTTTCTAAAATTTATTTTACACTGACAAGCCAAACTATAAACAGAAAGACAAGTCAAAAGTCATGAGGGAAACCAGTTTAGCCATGATTCACAACTTTCCTAATAGATGTGAACTTTGCTCTACTTACTCATCAGTGTTAAGTTGTAACCCATGCATATTTTTGTTGAACTATCAATTATTGTTGCAATAACATTATTTTGTTCAATTATTTGAGTAAGATAGATCAAATGTCCTAGCTGTTGATCAATATCAGCCAGTTTATGAACAAATTAAATAAACAGGTTTTATCAAGTGGTAAATTCAAGGAATATGAGCTAGATCCATACCAAATCAATTTAATGCTAGTGAAGTCTTATTAGATTTTAGTTATTAATAGCCAGATTAAGCAATCAAAACCATTTCAGTGCTGTCAGATAACAAACACACTGCTAAATGAAAGGCGTGCTTTGTTTTTTGGCTCCAGCAGAAAACAAACGTGTCTCTGCTGCCCTCTACCGATTGGTTGAATAATAATCTAAATCAACTGTATTTCAAGCGTGCCGTTTAAATTTGCATTTTTCCTATAACCTGCTGCTTCATATCAGGTTTCATGCATACACCTCCCATCACATTTGTCTACCGTCTTCTCTCTTTATACGTTTTAATGGAACTCACTTTCGAATGTCACATGGGATTAAAAATGTCAATAATGATTTGTGCCAAATCTAATGTGACTAAAACGGCAGCACCGTGGCACAGTTAGTAGAGCTGTTGCCGCTCAGCCAAAGAATTGCCAGATCAAATCTCTGTTCAGGACCGTTCTGGATGGAGTTTGATTTCCTCCAGGCACTCCCACAGAACAAAAACATGCATGTTAGGCTAATTGGTAACTCCAAATTGTCCTAAGTTGTGAGTGTGTGAACGGTTGTTTGTCTTATTTGTCTCTATTTGTCCCTGTGATGGACATGCAACCTGTCCAGAGTGGACATGGGCACCAATGACATTTCCAACCTGGAAAGGAAAAAGTGGGTACAGATAATGGATGGATGGGTATTTAGAATTTTATGTAGCACATAATCACACTGCCTGTGTTTCACATAGTTCATGTTTCTCAGATTGACTGGTCTTAAAATAAATGAGCAAAGAGGCATTAACAAGTGTCAGATTCAGCTGGTAGTTTAGACCAGCTGTCATTTGGCTGCATTTGTGCTTTCAAGTGAATAGTCTGACCAAAAAAAAAAAAAAAAAATGCCATCAAACATTCTGAATTGTTATGAAAAAGAACAGAAGCTGCAACTAGCAGAGGGTTGATGGGACACCTCCTCTAAACGTCCAAATGACTGACACAATGTTAAACAACCCAGCTGTTTTGTTATACAGAGGGCAATTCACATTACTACAAAACCCAATGTCTTTCACGTTACTGTCCACCTAAAGATTGAGTGTTCATATGATAATCAGAAGATAAAATCATACTGATTTAATAAAACAAATTAGGCTGAAAAGGTTCTCTTCAGTCACATTTGTCAAGCTGCAAATCTGGATTGATGTAAACGAACAGTGTGCAAACATTTTAATCAGACTTTTTCCCAAGACATACACACAACTTAACATGGTGAAATAAAACATTTGCACAGTACCGTATATCTCTTACCGATACGACCTAGAAGTGACTGTCCAATGTCTTTGATGTCATTGTATTCATGCAGCTTATTAATATGAATGTCCAGCTCTTCAACTCTATATCCCCTGAAAAACAAATCGAATATTGGTCTTAGCAAAGGTAATTTTTTGCAAATTTTTGGGTTAAGAAACAAAATGTCAACTGATGAACAATAAAAAAAATCCTAAAGAACATTCCATGTGCAAAGAGAAGTTACCAATTCCCTGTTTCCTCCTGATATTTTAAAAAGCCACAATTTATCTCAGCCCAAACAAAATTTGAACCAGATGAACACATTCATACTTACTCTGCCTCCAGCTGTGCTATCTCAAAATCCAGCTGTTCCTGTTTCTTTTGTAGCTCTGCCACCTCCTCTTCAGGACTAACTTTAGGACTTTCAGCTACCTGAAGCTGTAAAATGCATAATGTACCAAAAAAATGTGGTGCATTCATGGAACAAAACACAAAAGCTGTATGGAGACAAGCTACTTACTGGTGACTTGAAATTGGCGTGCACTTTCTTCAATTTTGAGAGCGGAGTTCTAGGAGGAAATGGAGGTGAAATCTTCATGAAATATTAAAAGTAGTGAAAACGTATTGAAGATCTTGTCATAACATGGTCTTTCTTTCGCGTCAATTTAGCTTACTTTGAAGTACTTAATGAGCCAAACAACACACATTTATCATTGTTAGCATAACAACAACACTTTCAGGGCCACTGAGTTGTGGCAGCTTCATGAAGTCAAAGTATAAAAAAAACAGAGGCTAACATTTAGCAAAGACTGCTAGCTAGCTTTCCTTAGAGCTAAGCTAACAGTTACCTTTTGAACGCCTCTTTCTTTGAGTCGTTTTCCTCCGGCGATAAAACGTGAACATTGCTTGCACTACAGTTTGTTTCGGCAGCCTGCTCCGTGCTCATATTGCTTTATGTGTGACAACTTTCATTATTTAGCTTCCAACAACATTAAGAAAATTCGGGAAATTCGCAGTTCGCGGCTAAAGTAACATAGTGATATTTGATTGGATGTTAAAGCGAACAGGCGGGACTTTGTGGTAGTTACTATGGCAACCGACTACGGCATGAAATTTCTCAATTTCATTCAATGCGCATGCGCAAAAGGAAATAAACAATCAGATTTATCCTGATGCATGCTCAGTACTGTAATCCAGGTAGAAAAATCTAAAAAAGTTAAATCAAGTCCTCTGGAGTTTTTTTTGTTTTGTTTTAATTTTTTTTTTTAAAGAGAAATTCAGATTTAAGTCAAACATATTCTGGTGCTGGATCAATAAAGTTCTATCTTATCATGACGTGCTTAACAAAACAAAACTGTGAGGAAAAAATTATACACATTTGAGAACAAAAAAAAACCGCACACATCAAAACACAATAAAACAGAACATTTGTTGATTTAATATGTTGGGTCAAGTGAAATAGTTAATATGTGCTATTTTTTTAATTGAGAAACATTTCATTTTATGTTTTGTTCTGTTTCTAGTCTACCACAAAACCTGGATAACGGAACAGTTCAATAAAATCCACAGCATATTGGAAATTGGAAACAATTTAATTGATATTTAGCATAGTCACTTCTTTAATTATTTGTTTAATCACATTGCTCATACAATAGCCATGCAAATTAAAAAAAGTAATTTCTAGACTCAAATAGCTTTAAATATCTTGCTCAGTTGCTTTGACAGTTTAAAAACATATATCGCCTCAAATCAAACAATGCATCAAACAATTACATTGGAATATTAGTGTTTTACAGTCTTGATCGGTACACACTTTCCTTCAGTGATTAAAAAAAATACTTTTTTATTACATTTGGAAGGAATGCATCAGCAATAATAGTAATTTATTATAACAAAATAATAACAATGAAAACAAAAACAAAAAAGAACACTCCTTACTGGCCACCAGGTGGCGAGAAAAACTGCTAACTTAATCTAGTCTGAAATTTTCAGCCTCTGAAACACATCACACGTTTTACTGAGAGCAACATTGCATGATTGCAGCAACACTGTGACATATATTTATTCGTTAATATGAACTGAGTGTTTTCTGGATCAATCAAAAAGATATAACCTCTTAAACTGACTCTTGTGGCAAAGCAAAAGTATACATTTAGTTAAAAAAGAAACAGTTTTTCATCAAATATTATTCGTCAAAACTTTCCAGGTTCTTTTACCAGCCCAGTGCATAAAAATGAAGAGGTGCACAGAAGGTTCAAGTCTTACAGACGTCATGGAGCTGACAATAAGAGGATGAAGCAGAAAGAGAAGGGCAGGCAAGATGTGCGTCAAGAGGAGTTGATGTTGAGGTATGGAGGGCATATCTGCTCCACTCCGTGTTACATACTCTGGATTCATTGATTATTTATTAGTTGTTATACAGAAACAGAGAGTGTGTGAAATGAAAAATTCAGACTAGAAGCATGGCTTTTCCCCCTTTAGGAAACTGCACTATTACACACTGGGCGGTAATGGCTCATGTGTGGGAGAAAGAGGGATTCATGGAGGTCGGTTATTTCTCCCCATCTACAACACAGAAGAGTCACGTGTGTTTGTTGTAACAACATCCTGTATCAGGACTGCTTTCTGTGCTTCTTATCAAACACAAATCAGTATTTAATATGTTCACACGCACATAAATTCCTCCTGCAGTTATAGGAGTGTTGCTGCAAATGATAGCAACTCTAGACCTCCTGAAACCAGGACTTACAGTGTTATGTGTGACACGGCCTGGCAACCTGACAAGGAGTTGAAGGCAGGATTCTGCAGAGCAGGTAATGGTGCACGGAGTCAGCTCAGCAGCCACAGCTAGACACAACTGGTTTGTTGTTCTAGTTGGAAAACCTCCTACTGTTTGCGTGTTTATAATTCATGGAATCCCAGCTGCTCATTTCTTCAGCATCTAAATTCCACTGATGGTGGGATGAAATCAGGGATTTATAGGCCAAAAAAAGCTGAAGAAGAAGCAAAAAAATGCTTGAAATTGAGAGATTTTAAGGAGAACAAAAGACAAACTGTGGATAGACAGAGTGAGGGAGAGTTTGCGTACTGCTGTTAGGTGAAGCAAAGGTGAGGATGATGATGACCAGCATGTCGTAACGCATCGATTCACATCTAAATGATGCTCTGTGAGGCAGCTCGTGCTGAAAGTCAATTTACCTCTATCTTAGACTACATCTGCAGGCCCTTTTATTGCAACAACAAATGCAGTCCAAACAATGTATTTATTAAAAGAAAGCATGAAATTTGTGTATTTTTCTAAAAACTTCTACACAAATGTTTTATATATACAGGTTGTCCCCGAGTTACGGCGCCATCGACTTACGGCAACTCGGACTTACGGCGCCGCCCCCAGTGACGT
>JARVGQ010000672.1:21650287-21662968 GCA_031762355.1 Hypsolebias martinsi | reverse complement strand
CCCTGACAGCATAGCTCCTAGGATCATTGGGACACTCAAACCCCTCCACCACGGTAAGGTGGCAGCCCAGGGAGGGGCAAATCATTCTAAAGAGACTAATTGAATGAATGTGATCTAAATTAGTCTCTCAAATCATTCTAAAGAGACTAATTTAGATCACATTCATACACCAATGGGACACACATGGGAGGCAATGAGGCGTTCAGTGTCTTGCCCAGACATGTGACTGCTAGTGGATTTGAACCCCAAACTCTTGCATTGGAGGACGACTGCTCTAACCACTCAGCCACAAATGCAAGAGAAGTTACATAAAAAAAATAAATAAATAAAAATACCATAATTAAACAAATTAAACAAATAACGCACAAGACACAGATCATGGCTACCCGTGACTGTTTGAACCCACATAAAACCGACATGCAGCAATTCATGCTTCTCATGACCTTTGCTTATTTTGTCCTTTACTCATTCAGGGCTAATGGATTTAGCATGAAGACCAGTCCCATGAATCTGCCATGGGCAGTGTGCTGAGCTTGTTTTTATACCTTATGGAACAGATTCTACCCTGAAACTGTTAGAATCATGAATCCCTTATCAGAATCATCACTGTGGAAAAAAAAAAAAATAAATAAAACACGGTAATGCCACTTGTTATGTGCTGCTGATTTATTTCATGCTGTTGTATTCTTTCGTACTCATTTGCTCACACAGACTCACGTTAATGCTGCTGTTTCTTAGTGCATATCTTAGATCTTATTACTGTTTTTCTTTCACAATTTATACTTTTGTTGGATGTAACTGAGACCCTGTGTGCAAAATGTCATCCCACCGCTTGTACCACATGCGAAATGACAATAAAGGAAACCTTGACCTTGTCAGTTCAGCCGAACTCACAGACTCAGAGGCGTCCTTGGAGTGAAAGTTGCACACAGCCGCCTCATTCAGCTTTCTACTAACCCAAACATATGGTTCATGGGCATAATTCATATTCTCAGTCATAGTAGTTAAAACCATCCATACAATTCCCTAACACAACAGTTGTTGGTGATGTTACACATATGAGCCTTTTTTTTCTTCCACTCAGCTACAGTATGCGAATTTGGACCGCTTGCACTTCAAACGCACTTTGTAATTAACGCTCACTTCTACATGCATTCAATATGTTTTCCCCTCTCAATAAATCTGTGTGAAACTATCAGAGTGGAAGAAAGTTATGCACACAAATAATATGAACAACTTGAAGACTTTTAGTCTTCCGTGCCAAAGTTTGTGAATGATGTGTTTGAACAAGAATAAAAGCTCAGACGCAATAAGCACCAAGGCATTTAAAAGTGTCCGTGCCACAGAGAGAGGAATCATTTTTGCCCCATAGCACGGTGCATACAGCAACATTAATTTGAAGAGTGACTAGTACATTCCAGATTGTATCTTGAGACGCTTATTAGCTCAGCAATTTTTCATCAGCTAATTAGATGTTTGCAATGTCTTTTTCTCTCCTCAGCCCATGGGAAAAGAAACAAAGAGTTTTCTCAGTATGTCTCTCCCTAAGTGACAATTAAACTAATTAGATATCCTCCACAAAAGCACAAGTAATTTAGAGATCAGGCTGTTTTTTTTTTTTTTTTTTTAAGTACAGTAAACCCATTGAAGTTTAATACCAAGGGAAAGAATTGGCACGAAGCTTGTAGACTTAGAAGTCAAACGGATTTCTTTGTGATGTTAATCAAGTGCAAATGAACTAAATATTCCTGATGAAAAAGAAACACGAGTTTAAAGTGATGCCTTGCAAACTGTTTAAAACTTGAGGAAAGTGATACCCAGCTGAAACTGATGCTGCTGCCAAGAGACAGATTGTTTGGATGTACATATAAAATCCTACCTGAGATCTGCTTCTTTGCAAGTAAACATTTTAAACCCATGTAGTTGTTTTTTTAAACACTAAATTCTTGGTCGTGATTTTTATTTTGATCGATCAGGTGAAAAAAAATGTTTACAACTGAACCAGAATATATTCTCAAACACCTGCAGTGGCTTGAACAGTCCATAACTTCCTCTGTACACCTGTCTGTGTGGTTACTTTATCGCTAGGATGGAGTAATATTGTAGCAGAGGGAGACTAACAATGTTATTACCTGAAGTAATTAGATGACTGCGAGAATAATCAGACACCCGCTTTGCTCCTTGCTCTAGTTTCATTTAACCCAGTCAAACAAACTTGTCTGGATCATTTCTCTGGGGCTGTTTATAAAACTTTTTCTTCAGTTTTACTTTCACATTCTTGGAAAGAGTTTCATGTTACTTTTATTTTGTTAATATATTGCCTTAAACTAATGCCAAAGCAGTTAATGGTCATATCCTCCAGCCTGACTAATAAGTTTTTTTTTTTTTTTTTTCAAAGATTTTTACTGAAAAATAGTAGGATGTTGCAGGGGCGATTCTAGGATCTGACCTTTAATGGCGCTTAGCCCATAAAGGTATGCAGTTTTTGAGAAGTACAAAAGCTTACGGCACCTGGTATTCCCAAGCGGTCTCCCATCCAAGTAGCCATGCCCGTTCCTGCTTAGTTTCTGAGATCAGGTGTGTTCAGGGTGGTCTGGCCGTAAACAAGGAGCTCGGTCACAAATAGGACTTTCAAAGGATCAAAACAAAGACTAAACTTGTGCAACCAGAACTTGCATCATACACTGCCTGGCCAAAAAAAAGTCATCACCAAAAAAAAAAGGTCACACACTAATATTTTGTTGGACCGCCTTCAGCTTTGATTACGGCATGCATTCACTGTGGCATTGTTTCGATAAGCTTCTGCAATGTCACAAGATCTATTTCCATCCAGTGTTGCGTTAATTTTTCACCAAGATCTTGCATTGATGACTAGACACTAGGCATGATGGGTGCATCACTTCACCTGCCTCTATTCTTACTCTGATGCACCCATCACTCTGAAACAGGGTAAATCTGGACTTATCAGACCACATGACCTTCTTCCATTGCTCCAGAGTCCAATCTTTATGCTCCCTAGCAAACTGAAGCCTTTTTCTCTGGTTAGCCACACTGATTAGTGGTTTTCTTAAGGCTACACAGCTGTTCAGTCCCAATTCCTTGAGCCTTCTCAATGTGTGTGGAAATGCTTGTACTTTCACTATTAAACATAGCCCTTGAGAGCTACTGTTGTTTTTCTTCAATTTGATTTCACCAAACGTTTAAGTGATCGTCGATCATGATCATTCAGGATATTTTTTCCGGACACATTTCTTCTTCAAAGACGATGGGTCCTCACTATACTTCCAGTTTTTAATAATGCGTTGGACAGTTCTTAACCCAATTTTAGTCTTTTCTGCAATCTCCATAGATGTTTTCTCTGCTTGATGCCAATGATTTGACCCTTCTCAAACAGACTGACATATTTTCCCCAACCACGAGATGTGTCTTTCCACATGGTTGTTTAAGAAATGAGAAGCAACTCATTGCACCAGTTAACGTGTCCGTTGAAAGATAACCACCCATGCAGTAATTAGTAATTAGGAACATTCTACCTATTTGCTTAGTTAAATCCAGGTGGCAACTTTTTGGGGGGGGGGCAGGCAGTGTATAAGCACAACTAGTTTTAAGCATTAACCTTTAATTTAACCATTAACCTATCGCTGCAAAGCATTTGTAATGCAAAATCCAACAATGTTGTTGGAGGAAAAGCGGGTGTTGCTCTTGCATGTAAGGAGTGTTTCTCTTCAGGACAAATTAAGGTCCCCGATTGGTCAGTTGTTGACAAACATACTGGATTGAGTGACAGGCAGAGTTGAGAATCTGACTCATGCAAAAAATTTATATATACTGTATATATATATATTTTACGGACCCGTTTAAGACTGTCATCATTTATTCCATATTTATTTCAGATTTTTTTCAATATTTCGGTGAATCTAAGATTTGAGAACTGTTTCCTTATAAAATCCTAATGATGGTTTCTTAATGTTTTAGGGGTGCTGAGTTAAAATTTAGGGGTGTTTGAGCACCCCCCAAAAGAGACTAAAATACCCAATGGGATGTTGGTTAGGGGACATATAGTATGGAATCCTGGATGAAATATCTCTGCAATCCATGTTGCATTCACATCCCAACATGACACGTCTTCCCTGCTGCTGGAAGGTTTGACAGTGCAATGCAGAGAACCCTCGAGTAAGTGTCAAAGCATCACACTGTCTCTGTCTTGTTGAATATTCTCACAACTGGAGACTGCGCTGACTCTCCCCCGTTGGCAACCTAAAGGAAAAAAAAAACCTGCAAGCTGGCTTTTACTGCATTTTTAGATGATAATGTGGCTTTACATGAATAATGCCGTCAAATAGAGAGGACAGTGCAATAGAGCATATGAATATATTTAAAATATATAGCTAATCATTAAATTCAGAAATAGGCTACATTTTGAATTTGCCAACCATATTGTTTCACAGAAATGTGCATGAATTTACGCAACACAAGCTGTGACTATGTATTGGTTTTATTTCAGATGCTGGCATTCAAGAAAGTGCTGTGCCATGTAAAGGCAATGAGCGCAGAAAATCACAACTATGGAAATAAGAAAGAGTTGTAAGCATGTGTCATTTTTTTTTTTTTTTTGCCATAATCTTTGAAGAGAACCCAATATTCAATTGTAAGTTGTGACGTTTATGTACAAGCAGCTCAAAACACAGTTATTCACAGAAAGACTTGCTTGTATGGCCTATTTAAGTATATCACACTTTTGTCAGCTTTAGGAGCATTTCAAAAGGCAAAAGCTGCCGCATGCACAAAAAAATGAAAATAATCCTTCAACAATCATGCAACAAATGTGTGTGTGTGCAGGAAAAAAGTGGGAGCTAACAGTGAAAAAAGGCTTCATCATTGTTGTAAACTGTGGGGTCTGGGTCACTTTGTTCTTTTGTTCTTTTGTATCTCCAAGCTGCAAAGATGCCGTGTACAGGTGAGCCACAGCAGGTGGGTACAAGTGGACAAAGACCAAAGTGAACAAGTTGCTATGGTACAAAACCAACCGCAGAAATACAAGGCAGAAATAAATTGTATAAGTCATCATACATAGATGTTCACTTAAAACTATTATTTTGCCCAATCCTTCTGGATGGTTTAAAAAAAACATATATACTCGTTTCTCTAAAAGTTTTCATGCTGAACCATGTCCTTGAATCATCTTGAGCTTTACTGTTTTTGTTTGTCGTTTTTGTTTAACGGCTAATTTTCTCGTGGTCTTTTTCACCACAAGCTGTGACCCAAACAGCTAGCAAAACAGGAATTGGAAAAGTTTAAAATGTTTATTTGTTGTTTTGAATTGCTGGATTGTTTGTTAGAAAGGGCCATCTTTTTTGTTTGTTTGAGAGGGAATCTTAAAAAAAGCCACCAATAATAATTCTGGGAGGGTATCATGTTCGCCTGTTTTCATCTTCGTAAGTGAAGGCCACTGATCTGCTTTAGCTCCGCCTTTTATTTAAATTAACCATACTTACAAAGGTCCATACTAAGAAAACACCAACTGTCCACAAGTTCAAATCCTATTGGTTGATGAAACTACCTGTCCAGACTAATGCTCACCACCTACTGTATTTTCTTTACTTGCTTGCAGTCCAGTGGTCACTGTGCAAAAAGAGGTTTACACCCTTGATCAAGATACTCAAAGCGCTTTACACTACTATCTGTGTCCTCATTCACCCATTCATACAGCACTCTACTAGATCTCTACAAAGCTAATTGAACAAATCATTCTAAAGAGACCAACCAGTGCTTTAGATCACATTCATACACCAATGGGACACAGATCGGAGGCAGTGAGGCGTTCAGTGTCTTGCCTAGGGACACTTCGGTATGTGACTGCTGGTGGATTCGAACTCCCAGCTCTTGCATTGGAGGATGACTGCTCTAACCACTCAGCCACAGCCGTCCTTCTAAATGTGGTCCATCACAGGACCACATATACAAGCAAGACAAGTAACCATCCACATTCTCACTACAAATACTCTCCACCCAGTTGGACATGTCCAGAAAATCTCCCTAGGGAGATCCATCCAGGGGGCATCCTAGCCAGATGCTAGAACCACCTCAACCGTCTCCTTTCAGTGTGGAGGAGCAGTGGCTGTACTCTGTCTCTCCCCGATAACTTATTATCTCACCCGACACCCTGCAGAGAAAACTAATTTTAACTGCTTGTATCTGCGATGTGGTTCTTTCTGTCACTTACCATACCATTTAATTTATAAAGCACTTAAAACAGCAACAAGGCAAACCAAAGTGGTGTACAACGCAGACTTCTCTGGTCACATTCTCCAGTGACCAGTCATAAAAAAATGGTGTACTTTGTGTTGCTGAATATGTTCTTCTGTGCACCAAGAGAGGTGACTGGAGGGTACTGAAGTTTGTTCCTGACCCAGAACAACAACAAAAAACTATTGCAAAAAAAAAAAAAAAATCAAACGTTACAATAAGTCATTATAATATAGGCAAGAAAGCCATGGATTATTTTCGGCATTGAAATAAATAAATAAATAAATAAATTACTATTTAGTGGCACAGTTGACAGAGCTGTTGCTTCTCAGTGTGAAGGTTGCTGGTCCAAATCCTGGCCGATGGCCTTTCTAGGTGGAGTTTGCATGTTCTCTCCATGCATGCGTAAGTTTTCTCCAGGTACTCCGGTTTCCTCCCACAGACCAAACCCATGCATGTTAGGCTGATTGGTAACTCTAACTGTCCCTCTGTGAATAAGAATGAATGGTTGTTTGTCTCGTTTGTCTCTTTGTGTCCTTGTGATGGACTGGAGACCTGTCCTGTGTGTCCCCCGCCTCTCATACAGCAACTGCTGGGTATGGGCACCAGTGACCCCTGAAACCAAAAAAATGAAGAAGCGGATAAAGATAATGGATGGATTGTTGTTGTTGTTGTACTCTCAGTAGTGATTTTGGTTAAATTTCCCCAGATTAACAATAATTAAAAGTGACACAAAGCTATTTTTTAATGACTATCACACACATTAAACAATGTGATTGATTATAAAATGACTTCAGACAGCTACCTTCTCCGGTGACCAGTCATTTAAAACTGTGTACTTTGTGTTGCAGAACATGTTCTCCTCTGCATCAAAGGGAAGCTGCTGGAGGGTATTGGAGTTTTTTAATGTATTTTTAATGCAAGTTATATTAAAATAAAGGTGCAGCCTTATATCACCACAGACCTCCTAGATACTCTTTACAAGTGCATGTGCTTAAAGTCGCTCTGTTGTTTGAAGTACTGCTGAGGTAAACAGAAACCAAACGAACTCGCATACATTATACTTAGATCTTGATCTGTCCCACGTCTCTCGTGTTCTTCTCACTTTTTTGTCGGTATGATAAAAAACAGCCATTATAGTCAGGGACTTAAGGGCTCTCTCCTCTTTATCTAGCTTTCTTTTCTTTGTTCTATGAACACCTAGTTTGCCTGCTTATTTACACTTTTTTTATTATTTTCACACTTATTATCAAAAGGAATTGTTAGATAGAGGATTTGCACTTGAGCTGATGACAGAAAAGACTCATGGTACTATAGTTTGTGGGGTGCAGTGGTAAATGAGATGCACAGCTGCTATTTTTAGTTGGTTTATTTAGCAAGGTTAAGGTTATTAAAGCATTATCAATTCATAAAATTAGCCCTTAAAATCCCAACATTTTTATCTGAGTCCACTGACATTTGTTTCTTGAATGCAAACATAATACTCCTAACAATTTTCACCTGAGGTGCATGAACACTAACAGAGCACAGTTTTATTGGTGAAAGAGCTGAAAAGCATGGAAGACATTTAGAAAAATGAGCAAAAGCTGCCACCATGTCCAACAACATTCTGAACTTTCTTAAAAAAAATAATAATAATAATAAAATAAAAAAGTACAATATAGAGATTTTCAACAACATTCTTGCATTTTTATTTAAAATATCCACGACATTAGTTTTAATTTATTTTATTTTATTATTTAAGTTTTCAATTTCTAATGACAAGTGCTGTAAGGTGTTTTGTAGCATCATGTAAACCTAACACAATGCCACCACAATGGACATTAATTAAAGATCTAACAATACGTAAAATAACACTTTGCATTGACTCCCAAAGTGAAGCGGTTCTAAAGGAACATTTAATGATTTTTTTCCCTGCAAATTTAACTAAAATTTATAGTTTTTCATGTTATTTTGACAGCGTTGACACCAAATAGTTAACGGCAACAATGTGAGCTCACATGTGTACAATAAGAATTCAACTATTGAGTAATTTTATATAGTTTTGCTCCAACATGGAAATGCATAGAATTGTGTAAACTAAAGTTTGCATCGGTGTTTTTTCTTCATCCCTTACATAAAACTGAAACTTTGTTGTGACACAACCTCCGACTTGGTTTACTTTTTCTTTTGGCGTTGGTGAAAATAAACGCGTCATTCCAGCTGTGTGTTGTTAGCGGTGATGTCGGCTGCATGGACTTTGTAAAAACAGCCATTGAAATCAAATATCATTTTCCTAGACTAGTTGACAGACATGAGTGTAACACAAGCTCCACTTGGACTTGTCGTCTACACGGTTTCATAACTATGCTGCTGGGTTGTGCTCTGATAGACAAGCATCTTATTACCTCCTAGCACCCCCAGTGTTTCCAAAGTAGGTGAGTTGAAAACACGCATTGTCTTTCTTTCACATCCAGCATGGAGAATGAGATGCACAAGGACTGGAACCATGTGAAGCACCAACTGGGCAATGAAATGAAGTAGTCCATGCACTTGCATACATTGGAAAGCTGCCCATGTTATTCCAGAGGGGTTGATTTGTCACATAACCCTATTTTACTCTCAAGCCAGAAGGATTGCTACAGTTTGACATTTGACCCCATTTCCCAGGCAGCAGCTGTGTCAAACTGCACAGTTTAAAAAAAAAATCTCTGCTCCTTATTTTCTCCAATTGAACTCTCCATTCTTCAAGTTTGAAGTTTTGCCCTCTTGCTGTTCGGACTCACTGCTGCAGCTTTGTGTTCTACCAGCTGTCGTTTCACTGGAGGCTTATTTATCCTGTAGGGTGAGCAGATCCCCTTTCAGCCTCATCTTTCGTAACGAAACAGCACATATCCAGACATCTCATATTGTTGTTTTATTTGTTGCAGGTGCAGCATGCATTTGCACGCACAGCAGCTTCTTCTTCCCCTCTGGTGCTGCTCATCTTTTCCCAGCAAACCTTTCAGAAGTGTCACAATGACAACTCATCACCAAGCGTTGTCGGACATACTTTCCACTGCTGGGAGCTGAGAGAATCTTTGGGCTCAAGCTGCTCTTTGATGACCTTTTTTGTTAGAGCTACACTGGTTAAAAAAAAAAAAGTTTGTGCATGCAACATCAGGAGTGAGAAGTTTGTATGACGAATCAGTAGATGTTTTTCTTTTGTCGTCAGACACGCATGAGGTAGCTCAAAGATGAAAAGGCACACACAGATGCCCTGTTGGCTGCAATAATAGTAACAAAGTTTTGAGTGCAGCATGAATGCTCCATTTACCTCAAAATTGGGTTCTTTTTAGACAAATTCTTGCAATTGCTTTTCTTCTGTACTTACAGTTTCTTGCAAGCATAGTTGGCATCCCTGGTGATATTTCTATCACGTTGCCTTACAACTAAAACAATAAGTAAATAAAGAATACTGAAAATGGTGCATGTATATACATATGCCCCCCCCCCCCCCCCCCCATCTTTTGCAAGTCTCTTTGGATTCGTCTCTATGTGCTTGATCTATCTAACCACTGGGAGAGTTGTCTGTTCTTCATGACCTAACTGCTCTAGGTCCTTTAGTTTGGATGGCTCTGCTTGTGAACAGATTAAATCAAACATGTATATAAATATACTCATGTCTGAACTTTGATTAGATCTTCCCTGGTCATTTAACTGATTCTCCTTAAACCACTGAAGCAGTGTGTTTAGGGTCTTTGTCAGATCAGATCAGATCAGAATCAGATAAGCTTTATTATCATTGCACCGGGATACAATGAGAATATGTCTGTACAGTTGTCCGAAAGATAGGCGGAGTGCACGTAGCTGTTACTATAAAGCGCGGCCTTCTTATCCTTTTCAGAATACATTTTTTTAGATAGAAAAAGGAACAAAGCAATGAAGAGAGGATAGGGGCATTAGAAAAAAGATCTCTTCACACCTTGTCCTAACATGACACGAATCAAGACATCAAAAAACTCTGCCAGCAAGCACATGTGCTTTTGATGACGAGGCAGTCCATGAAGCACTAAACAGATAGTCCATTGTCCTGATAACATGAGATGATGGTCAGCCGGCACGGTTCTGATAAGCCTCCACGGGGGGTGGGGGGGGTGGGGGGGGAAGCTTTTCCCTAGTTTACACATGTCCCAGGAGAAATTGATAAGTTGGCCTGTTTTGAGGCCAACCTGGGGGTTAGATTCAGATAATCCACAGATGTTGACTTATTCACGCAAACTATTTTTGCTTGTCAGCCTTTGAGGCTGTACTGATACTTCCAAGATCCAAAATGGTCAGGTTTGGGTGCATTCTACTGGTCCCTGCCTACAAGCTTCTTCAAGGTTGTTTTCATGCTGATGAGTCCCAAAGCCATAGGTGGCCTGCAATTCAAATCACTTCCAATTTACGGTTTAGCTCATAAATCAGCTGATTTTACGTCCTCAAAGCACGGACCAACCTTCACATAGGCAGCAGCCTGACAAGTACCAAATTAGCTGCGGACGTCTTCTTTGTATGTTGATAAACCTCGATCCAGACTATTCCAAAAACAGGAAACCTGTTATCATAAATACAATATGCAATTTTGGCATCCTCAATCAATAGCAGAGGTAGACATATCACATTCCACTTCCCCAGATATATATCCAGCTGCATGCGTGTCGTCCGAGCAGATGAGGGTTCTCCAGGACCCTGTTGCT
The DNA here is from genome assembly GCA_031762355.1 of Hypsolebias martinsi. Classification (NCBI taxonomy): domain Eukaryota; kingdom Metazoa; phylum Chordata; class Actinopteri; order Cyprinodontiformes; family Rivulidae; genus Hypsolebias; species Hypsolebias martinsi. The sequence continues at coordinate 21,652,022 of JARVGQ010000672.1, read as the reverse complement.
ATGTTGAAAAGATTTTGTCATTTGCATTGTAAGTCCATTTGGTCAGATCCAAAACAGTAATTTTCATTTTGGAAGATGTGTAAAAATAGGAGCTGCTCCGATACACAGAAAGCAAAAAAGCAGGAGGAAAACAAGGAGAGGGAAGAAAAGTGTGCATCTCGTTACAGAACCATCAGAAGGTGATGCTTATTGTTTCAGCATATCACTTATCCCTGCCTTAAAGGTCCACTGACGTGATGTTTGAACTTTGCATAAAATGGCACAACACATTTATCTTGTATCATTCAACTATGTTAACCATTCCGTTAGTTTTGGTAGATTACCCTTTCTTAGCAGTTTTACTGTGGTAGCATCATTGTTCCAGGTCCTAATAGTGGATTTAATCGTGTTCTATGGAATGTTGAAAGTTGAAGTACAGTATATTTTTTCAGTAAGTCAACCATATGTACTTTTTTGCAACTTTGTTTTAATTAGTGTGGAGAGTTCTTTGCTTCTTCAAGCTGTCTGTGGTAGCCTTTATGACTTAGAGGTGTCACACTGTGATCCTAGGGACTATGAGAAGCGGTGTGTACCTAGTGAAATCATTTGAAACTTGGATAAATAGGTACATTGCTCACAGGTGGATCTTATTTAACAAATTTTATGGCACAACACTTTTCTGTATTTAAAACTTTTGTTTTAATCCAACTTTATTACTCTATATTATTTTTGGTGAATCATTGATTTCATTCAAAAGAAACAGATTATTCCACAGGTTTGAAGATAAATAGAAAGATTGGAGTAATGGATATTTTTGCAAGACACTAATTCTTCTAATGCCTAAACAAGGATTTTAGGACCACTGCTGCTCTAAAAGCACATGCAGTATATTCTACTGACTGAGACAATATCAGAGGAGCATGAACCTATGCAAGCATAGCACAGAGCACTGTCCTGTTTCCCCACTGAGCTTTGCGATCACCTTTTAACTCCCTTTGACTGAGGGACTGACAGAGGACTGTCATTAGAGCATACTTCTTTAAAATCAAGGCTATTCCCAGGGTCACAGCAAAACTCCAATCCTGCAGCATCCTGTATTTCCAGGGAGGATAAAAGTTACAGTGACACACCCACTCCCATTAGAGATCTGTCAGTGGAAAAGCAGGGAGACTGACATGTTGAGAGATGATGGATTCATCCTCTTTGGCCTTCTAGCTGCAAAAAGCTTGCAGCCAAAAGCTGCAAGGAAACATGTTTGTGTAGTGACCAAAGCCCCAAGGTCCCACTCCCATCACTCGTAAAATCTGAAGATCTGAAGTGCCAAAGCATTCACAGTATTTTGAAATGAAACTATACAGGGGAAAATAAAATATAAATTATAAAATTGTACATTACAGCATGTGACTCAATCAGGAATAGTGTGCTATGACTTTTAATAGAGGTATGTTACACAATGTAGACACAATTGGAATAAAAACATGAAAAAAAAAATGCATGGGAGGAAAAAACCTTATGGAGATCAATGGGATTTCACACTGAATAAAATACATACAAAAATGAAACTTCCCTTTGGGGATCAGTAATGTATATTGAATAGAACTGAATTAAATTGAATTGAACTGAATAACCCAGCTCTTTTTGGAATTCTATAACTCGGACATTTTTCACAGTAGGAACATCACTCAAAATTAAATGGATCACAAAAAGGTGGGGTTTCATATATGTTTTTTTTTTTACACAATGGCTGTACAAGTTT
>JARVGQ010000672.1:21494910-21504939 GCA_031762355.1 Hypsolebias martinsi | reverse complement strand
TTTAAACTTTTGATCTGTGATTTGTGTTCTATTCTGAATAAAATATTAGATGTTGGCACCTCCACATCATTGCATTCTGTTTTTATTCACAATTTGTTTAGTGACCTAACTTTTTTGGAATCCGGTTTGTATTTAATTAAAACTGGCAAGTTAGTTACAGTTTAATATTGACAGATTGACAGTGTTTACTATGACATGCAGACACATAACATTTTGAATAACTATAATATATAATAAGTGAATTGAGTTACTCCTAAGCAATAAACATGCATTACTTTCTTTCTATTTAAAACAAAATTATCACAACATACCAGATTTTTAATTCCTTGTAACTTTTTACATTATTTAAAACATGCTTCAATTAAGAAAACCTGGCTTATGTCGGATGTGTGGTTTTTCTGCTCTACAAAGTTCTATTGTTGTTTAGATTTATTAGAGCAAATAGTTTTGCTTGATGTATTTATTTTAATTCATGTACAAATTTCTTGATGTCTTCTATTCTTGCTGTTTTCACAAACAAACTTGGAGCATTAAGATGTATATTATGCGTTTCTTTAAACAAAGTGTACAACATGAGATTCTAAATTGTTTTAATTTAATTTAACACGAGAGATGGTTTTTGCACAGTCCAACCTTGAGTTTTTTTTTTTTTTTGTTTACTGAGCGATACTATTTGATTTTACGCTCAAATCAATCTTTAGAGCTTTTATTAAGAGTTTTTATTTAGATATTCTTCCCCGGTGTTGTCTCGAAAAAAGTACCCCAGTCTTAAGTGCGGCATTCAAAAACAATTTTAATCATAAAATAACAGAGTAAATTTTAAATAGTTGGAAAATAGACTCGCGTCACACACTACTCAGAACACATATAAGTACACATGTTTGTCATTTTGAAACATTTATGTATGCAGGCACATATGGAGAACCTTCGACGTGCGCTCACCGCGACGCGGGTACATTTTTCAACACAACACCTACACTCCGCGCTGGTGTGCAACTGCTCCTTCCTTGTAGAGAACTTTAACTTAAGAGCTAGAAAACAGGCAGACTCGATATGAGATGTAGCCAAACGTCGGGAAACGCTAGGTGTAAACAATAAGACATGGTTTGAACGGTCGGGTGAGTCCCTCGGCACCGTTTTGTGTTCAGTTCGCCGTTAAACGAGCCTTAAACTTCCGGTTCTCACAACTATTAAGCAAACCCACAATGACTGAGTGATTCCCGCAGCGATTTACTAACACAGAGAAAACACAAAGGCCACAACAACATTAATGAAGTACCTACCCAAACTCCAGATGAAGAGCTAAGGAGGCTGCCATATTGTCAACACATTCAGGAAGTGATTCTTCAGTAGCGGAAGTGACGTAATCAAGAATTCCATTCGTTATTTTTTGCGTTCCTTCGTATAAGTCAAAAATGCATGTATTTTTATTTATTCATAAATGTTCATTAATTTTTTTAATGCTATTGTTTATTTATTGAAATTTTATTAGTGTATTATGTAAACTTCTTTAAAAATTATTTCTTCAAGCGTGAGGTCTCCAGCAAAGGTCTGATTCCTTCATCCTGATTCCTAAATAAAACCAATACGACGGTAACAATGCTAAACCTTAAAGCCACGACTGTTCATTTAACAGTACTGTATCTGCTGCAGTTTGCATTCACAAATTTGCCACCAAACAACCTCCTAATTTTGAGCCATATTTTGTTTAGAATACGACTTAATTAGTGTTTAGTGATGTGAAAAAGCATCAGAATTATGATAGATTTAAACTATTTTTCCCTGAAATGTTCAATTAAATAGTAACCAAAACAAAAACCTTTGAATTTATTTATTTTTCCTTGTTTTCAAAGCACTTCTTTAACATTTAACAAATATTTAAACTTCTATACTTATTTAGGAGGTGGAAATTAAACGGAAATGCCATTGTTGTATATATTTCATTATGATTTAATACAAATCATAATGTTAACATTTCAACATTTTAATTTATAGATTTGTTTGTTTTTCAGTGACACAATGTCAAGCTTTATCGCTAGGATTTCTTTTAAATCACTAGCTCTGTAATTGTTGTACAAGAGTGGCAATACACCTTTAAATTATACCATTATACCTTTAAATTTTATTTTTTGGGGGTAAATAATCGAGGTAAAAATTCATCAGCAGCTGGGAAGAAACACCATTCTCACACACACTATTTGCACATGCGTATGTTTTCCTTCCATTTGTATCAAAGTGTGAGGAGGCAGCACATTTATTTGTCAATCCACATCTATCTCCCTCCCTTTTCACATACATCTTCTATCATGCCATTGACAGTTTGGACTCGGACCAAGGCGTGCTGGATGGAGGGGGGAGGACATGGGGTGTGCAGAGCGGCTGGTCAGAAGTTTGAATTGCAAATCTGCTGCCTTCTGTTGGTGTCCAAGCCTTAGCAGGCCTTTGCCTGTCTTCATTCATGTGTTAATGAGGAGTGAGTGCAGAAAGGGCAGACAGACAGATCGAGCTGGACCTGGCGGAGGGGGAGGTAGGTGGGGTGAGGCGTGGGTAAGGAGGTCCTCTGACAGCTGAGGATGCAGTGCACTGCACACAGCAGCTGTAAGTGTAGGACGATTACGAGCTGCTGAGGAATGATCGCGCTGCATATCATGATTTCTCAATTCAGCTCTTATAAATGGAGCCCCAGATTTATTTACACTACAATTATATCAGCCATTTTTATGCTTTTGGTTAGATTGCAACATTCAATTAAAAGGGATATCACCCACTCACCGCCCTTATGTGAGAGTTTAAACCTAAGACCACGTTATGCTGAGAAATGACAGTGTTGTAACTGCTTTTTTGGTCAAACCTGAAAATAACATTTTGCACAGTCTCATGCGATGTCGCAAGATGTCGCGCTCAGAGAATGTGTTGTGAATTACTCCCAACTATCAACACATCAAATTTTAGCTCAATATCTTGAGAAAGTGACTGAGTTATAGTCATATTTACCAAAGTTTACTACCGTATTTTTCACTGTATAAGTCGCATCTTTTTTTTGACATAAATTAGCATGCCTGCGACTTATTCAATGAAGCGCCTTACCCCCATATTTATAACCCAATTTTTTGCTGAGATCAGACAATTTCATTCATTCTGCCATGGAAAATATTGAACACTACCATTTTCAGCCTCTGGAGGGCGGTTGAGTATTATGGCAAGCCAAGTGTCTCATTAACAGATAAAAGTGGCTATTAATGAGACACTTGTCTTGCCATATCTTCCCATTTTTGGCTCGCTCCAGAACTCCTGGGGCAAACATCAAATCAGCTGCATCCACAGTTATCCAGCATACTCTCCTTGTTCACAGCTCTTTAGTCTTGAGCCACGCCTGTTTCCCTCGACCACGCTTTTTGCCTGTCCCATTTGTGCCTCAGCCTTCTTGTTGACGACCTACTCCTGTTTTTGGAGTTCGCCTTTGCCTCTCCCTATCGGTTCTGTCTCCTCTTCGGATCTCGTGTATGAACCCTGCTCATCCTCGACTACGCCTCTGGACTTCCCTTGGTCTCTGTATCTCTTCTGCAGCGCCTCGTTACAACAAGAAAGGTTAGTGTTTCACCAGACTGTCTGTTTTCAGATACTTGTTATTCTGCCAAACGCTAACTTTTCCCCTCTGTATCATTTTAGATACAGTTCCTGGACCTGAGACACCAGAAGCTGTTTATTTACTCAATAAACATTTTAAAAACCCTTCTGAATTTGTGTGGGATCCTCTGCCATCAGATCTGACACCCGCCGCCTCCATTTGGCAGCCAATTGTTTGGCACACCACCGGTCCACGTTTCCAGTGGTCAGCGGTGATGCATAATAGATGCAACGTTTACGGCAAAGTGACCTATTTATGTTTTTTCCACTTTATTGTATTTGGACCGATGCGACTTATACGGTCGTCTTGAATCAGGTCAACCCCAGAAGCTAATTGGTTGTAAATTTATATTCAGGGATTATTTTCTGTAAGTTATACTCATTGTAAGAGCCATATGAGTGAAATAAGCAATTGATGAAGTGACCGGTGAGCACGCATCTTTGACACGTGGGTGTGTCGATGTGTGCGTGACTATCACCAGGCATCTATGGTGTGCTTACTGCCATTCTGGATTTGTATGGGTGCGCCCGGTGTCGTCATATTTTCTGTTGACCGTGTTGTATGCCATAGCGAGTTATGCCAAGCATCAATTGTTTGGACCTGGTCAGTCTTTGTAATGTTTAAAGCATGGAAATACATTTTTTTTTATATATATTTTTGTATGTTATCATTTATGGGATTGCTTGGTATTGTACTTTTAAAAAATGAACAAAAAATACACATAAAAAAATTGAAACAGAATGAACCAGTTATTGCATAAAGAAGTGACATCAGTTTGGAAACACACGTCGGACTGAGATTTCCCCGAGTTAAACCCAGTGCCGCCCTCAACACAACCATATTACTAATTCTTTCCTCCAGTTCAAGAGATATTTTGCTAACGCTACAGACAAACGCACAGACGCGAAAATATTTTGGCTTCAATAATGACTATAAATATGTTACATGATTAATTCATCCCATACTAAAAAAAAACAGACTGATATGACCTTTGGTAAGTTTTACTAACAGGAGATAATCTGATAACTCAAACAATATTCTACCCAGATTCCACAAAATTCCAGAATCATACTTTACTTTCCGTGTAATGTTGCTGGAGTCCATCAACCCAAGGTCACACACGATCAGATGACAATGAACAAGATGACAGATGATCTTTTAGAAGGATTGTGGGGGGGATTAGGGGTTGAACTGATGGTTTGCTGTCAGAATCACTTGGCTGATGGTGGGTCTGGAGGAGCATGGTTCTGTTTCCAGAAGCAAAATAAAGAGCTAAAATTAACATGATCCCAAAGCAGAGAGAATCCTCTTAGAGATTACACCCAGAACATGTTCTGCCTCTGGAACCCGTATAGAAACAGGAGACAAAGAAAAGCAGAGTATCTTCCTGTTATTACAGATTACACAGTGCTCTATCGTCTTGCATTGTCCCGCGCTACTTTTTGTCTCGTCCTTTTTGTGTTTCTTTTTTGTTATCCTTGAATAAACCCTCCCTCCCATTCTGTCCAGCAAGCGGCACCACTATGCCTCTGTCGCTGCCGTACTCCTGTTGACTTGCTGGATTACATACATGTTGGACCCTTTGCCATGTAAACTTTTTTAAGATGTTTTCCCAGATCAGTTCATCTCTTGACCAGCTGGTGTATTATCAGGTACATAACTGGTACGTAGCTTTCACGTTATCAGGTATTTACAACTTACAAGGTCAAGGTGTCTTTATATTGTCGTTCACGTCACATGAGGCGGAACAAAACTATGTACACAAGGTCTCAGTTAACATCCATAAAAATACAAATCGTAAAGAAAAACTGTAATAATATCTAAGATATGAACTAAGAAATACACTAAACTAAATATACTAAGCAATAATAGTATAAAACAATGTGCCAAACAACAGCAACACTTACCTGGTGCATAGCTGGTGTATTGTCAGGTACTTAGCTTGTATATTATGATACTTAACCATTATGTACAGGAACCCATCAGGCCACAGGTCACTTTTACGAGGCAGTTGTCTGATAGAGGGGACTTTTTAGATACTTACCCATTATGTCCTTGGACTTATTGGTACCCAGTAAGTTCATTATTACCACTTACTGGGAGATTGCTGAGTACCCATACAGAGCTTATTTTATTATTATTAACCTTTATTTATCCAGGAAAATCCCACTGAGATCACAGATCTCTTTTGCAAGAGAGGCCTGGGCCTGACATCATGTTTTTGATCTGTGGGAGGAAACCGGAGTACCTGGGGAAAAAAAAAAAACACACACACAAAAGCACGAGAAGAACATGCAAACTCCACAGAGACAGACCCCAGGTGCAACTGGGGATTGAACCCAGGATCTTCTTGCTGTGAGACAACAGTGTTAACCACTGAACCGTCGTGCTGCAGTCATAGTGACTGTTTTCTTGTTTAGCCTACTTGTTTTTAAATATTTTATCAAATAATCTAATGCAGTGAATTTATTATTAGTTTTTTTATTATTGCTATAATGTATGCAAGTAAATAAAGTTGAATTAAGAATAAGCAGCCACAGCAGCCAACATCTGTCCTAAAGCATCCATAGTAGAACACATTTATGAGGAGTCGTGTATTACTCACTCACTGACACTCAAACACACACACACACACACACACACACACACACACACACACACACACACACACACACACACACACACACACACACACACGCCATCTGTTTGTTTTTTTTTTCCCTCCTGTTGCCATCACTGTGGGTTTATATCAACAGAGCAATGCATGATGCTGTGCAGAACGCACATGCTCAGTGCACGGCAGAACGAGCATTTTTCTTCTACTGTACTTGTTTATTTAACGTATATTGTCCACTTGAAACTCTTAACACAAGATCTAAAGTATTTAGACTTGTGAGCAACAAACTGACAAGGAAAAAGCAGAGACTTCAGCAGAAACTCAAGAGCTGAGCACTTTTAGTGTTTAAAACAAAGTATAAAAACAGGGACATTACTGGATACATGAAGTTTGTGCTCAAATGAAGAATAAGAAGCTGTTTGATGGTGAAATGCTGCCCCCTGCTGGCTAATGCATAAAAGACAATGTCTCAGCGAATTCTATTAATGAAATTAATATAAAACAAAGTATTTCTCTTTAGTAAAAAGGATAGTGAATAATACGTTTGTCCTGTTTTAGAAGGAAAACATTAATAGTAGAAATGATGGATTATATTTATATTTAGTTTAAGTTTTAAATTTGAAATGACACGTTTTATTTTCAAAATCTTTTCTCCAACGTGTGGATAAACGTTAACTTAAAGTCATAAGTAATAAATATATGTTACGGAAAGTAAAAATATTCAATATGGTGAAAACCTTGCTGGTGGAAAAAAAAAACTTTTTACTTTGGAGGAAAACGATAAAGGTTGTTGAATAAAAGTAACAAAACCTAGAAAATCACTTTCAGAGGTTAAATAAATATTTGTTGGCAGCAATTTCTGTTCCATGTTTTATATTTTCTTTTACTAGAGATGTCAATACAGCAAAATTTAATCAACAAACCAACAAAAAGTACAGAAAAAGGATATTTAGTTGTCGTTTCTGATAACTTACAGGAAGCTCATGAGCTAGGGACTTTACAGATTAAATTTTTCTTTTACACTGGTTTCTTGTAATAAATAAATAAATAAATAAATAAATAAATAAATAAAATAAGATGCTGTCACAATCTGAAGCAGTAACTAAATTTTAGAGATTTACTTTTTTTTGTTTTATTTTTATATTTATTCCCAAAACAACTGCCTAATCTGACATGTTTCTAGTATTTATTAAAATGTTTACATTATTATTTTTTATGTAGGAACATCACTCCTGGATGATCTTAGTCAATGTGGTTGATTGATAAACTGCTTTGCTAATAAATTAATTTTTTTAAATTGTAATAGCTTGGGATTATAGCAAATTACTTTTCTAAACTTACTTATAATAAAACCATTTTGTTCAAGCTTTCTCCCTTTTCTTGCTTTAGTTAAGTAAAACCCTTAAAATCAACCAATAAACTTTCAGCAAGCGAAAACTCAATAATGCCTTAATTGAACCCAGTCGTGTGAAATTTCAACCCTCCCCTTTTTCATTTATATTTTTTACTGTGCATATTTTTGAAATTTAAAATTTAAAGCACATCTTTTTTTAGCTTTTGCAGAACTGGTCCTCGATTGGTGGAGCAGGTCTTGATCTGGACCCATGACGTTGTGTTATCTGGACCCAAATTCACTGTTAAATTTTAACCAGACATCTTTTTATTAGTTACTGCTCCTCTAATCATTCATTCCAGATTCATGATCAAATTAGATGCTGCACCAAACCTATACAAGCATAGAGCAAAATAAAAAAATGAAATAATAATAATAATCAAAGTCATGGACACAAGCAATCGTTTTATTGGAAAAAGGGAATTATGTACAGTACAAAAAAAGAGATCAATCCTGAATCATTTCACAACTTTTTGCTTTTCCTCTCATACAAATAAGAACACGTCACATCGTGATCAATGTCAGTGAAACCTAAACCAGTAGGCATTCTCTTGGTCTTAAAACACACAGAATTGTCTCATTTCATTCTGAGTGTAAGTTTTTTTTTTTTTTCTGCTGCTTTATGGTGGAGCTAACCGATGCAGCTGGCTTCCAGAATAAAAATAAAATACAAAACCAGAGTTTAAACACAATCCAGCGTCAATAGCATGGTGGCAGATGAAGCATCTTCTGAAGCATTTCCAGTCTGATGTTGAACGCTGCTTCCGTTTAGTTCGTTTGGATGAGAAATGTTTATAATTTCCCAAACTCTTCCAGAAAAGGCTCATCTTCTCCGTCGCTGATTGAAACAGTTGCATAGTTCTGAGTCGGCTCCAGCCCTCTCAGACCAAAATAATAAAATTTAAACCAAAAAGTTCAATAAATTAGTCGTTTTTACAGTCAATCATACATCCAGAGGGCTTTTGAACAATCAAACAGAAGGCAAATTTTAAATAAACACTTCCCTGCCAAGTTTCGTTAAAGATTTCCCAACACTTTGTCATTAAATTGTTTGTATATTTCTCCCGTTTGTAATTAAATTTAACATTAAAGCAACATTTTACTTGGTACAACATTTACAGCTGCATGCATCGACCATGCCAACAAGCTCATTAATTGAAAGCATGTTCATAAATGTTCAAGTGAAACATTGCTTTAACTAAATTTAAAGTGACTACATTCCACTTTTTGTTCATTTATGCTGATTTTGTGCACACGACACACATTATAAATATATTAAAACAGCCAGAACAGAGGGAGCTCGCTCCGTCTTCTTAACTCTGCTGCAAACGTTTCATTTCAGATGCATTTATTGATGCACGGTGCACTTTTAATGGGATTCAATGGGACTGATTGATACATGTTGAATGAGGTTTTAATCGTAGCGACGAGAGCTGAGATTCTCATGAGTTTCATGAAAAAATTGTTACCACGTTTGGATATTTTATAGTAAATAAATAAGACAAAAGAAGATGACGATGTACAGAAATGAACACATACACACACCAAACATCTACTTGCGATCTATGTCAGCTAATTCTGCTACAGTGTGTGACAGCAGTGGAGTGTTCGTGTTTTATCGTAGCAAAGACGAGTTTTTGTAGCTTTATTTGGCCCTCAGCGTACAAATGTACCGGTAGTCTGTTCTACAAGAGCAGAGCTTCTTTTCCACTTTGCTCATCTTCTCGCCTCTGCTTTTAAATATTTTAAGCATTTCTGGATTCCTCATGCTCTTTTAGCTGCCGTCTTACACACTTTCGGATCTCTCAAGTGCTGGCGCCTTCCCACGTCCTCAGTTATGCAAGAGAAAACCCACAGCTACCACCATGCAGGCAGTGGTAAGTGCAATCATGAAGGTTCTGGTGGCGCAGAGAGTCGGGGCAGGTGCTATAGCTCGCTGTGGCGCACGGGAGGTTCTAGTTTGTGAGACAAAGCTGTGAGAACTTTGTCGAACTTCTCGTAACGTTCCGATTGGCTGCCCTCAGAGCCGCGGCTGCCCCACAGGAGGCGCATCTGGAACTCGGTCTGGAAGATCTCCTGCAACTCTGCTCGCTCCTGAAACCCTGAAGAGGAGAAATGACATATTTACATAAAATTATTATTTTTTTTAACTTGACTGTTTAATAGCATATTTGAACCCTACACAACCACTAAAATGAAGCAGTCAATGCAGATGTTTGTGCTGATGCTACAACAAATTGAACAAAACAACCTAAAAAAGCTGAGTCTGGTCCTCTGGACATTCAAAAAACAAAACTAAAGAAAAAAAAGTAGCAACGTTTCGTCTTTCGTCTGAAAGACTTCCTCAGTCTGAGATGCTGTATTCAGCTCAGTCTTATAAATAGCACCCTC
>JARVGQ010000672.1:21484770-21494810 GCA_031762355.1 Hypsolebias martinsi | reverse complement strand
TCAATAATTATTATTTTGAGACTCGAACGAGTCTTGTATAATTATTGACAGGAATAAGGGAGTAACAGCCCTTGTCTTCTACATCATATTTGAAACATGACCACCAGAAGGAGGACGGCAGAGTGGACGGTGACTGAGGCGTTCTGGTTTACGTTACTCTGGTCATATTTGAAACATGACCACCAGAAGGAGGACGGCAGAGTGGACGGTGACTGAGGAATTTGGTGGATTCAAGGGGTGAATGTGGCACTTTTGTTACCAACTGTCTCAACAGTTATCCTCACCAGCTGTGCTTGCTGTCGAAGAAGCGGACGAGGAATAGCTTCTCGGCGGACCTGAACTGCATCTGCTCTCCGGCTCTGAGAACGTCCAGTGGTGGCTTGGGAAGCTCCAGCCCTCTGTGCCGAAACGATGTCCTCCGAACTCGGGGGTCCATGATCTGTAGGGCCACAACAACAAAAAGGGCAGATATTGAATGACAGCCATTCAGCATAAAATATCTGGGCTGCCCGCACCAAGAAAGTCCAGTATTCAGAGACACGAGCATGCACGACGGCCGAGGCGAGCATGAAGCGCTCTTCACCAGCTACACACTAGAAAAAGCACCCAGGCACAAATCACAAGCTACAGAATGGAGAATGGTGAAGGGGCAGATGGGACATGAGACGTGGATAGGACTAACACACACTCACCAGGGCAGGGAAGGAGGGATATCCACTACATTTAGCCCAAACTAGTTTAAGAGGCTCCAGAACAAATGAAGCAGCAGCGGTGGGATTCCACACCTCTACAGGAACAACGACAAGCAAGTTATGAAGGATTCACTGAAACAGAGAGCACAAACTGTCTGAAAACACGAGCACACACCAAGACTCAGAGCAGAAACAGACTTGTTCATGCCGTCCACATCCACTCTGTCAACGACATTGGTTCTTTACCAGTTCACCGAGCCCATCAGCAGACCATGGAGCCCAGATGATGGTGAGCATGTTGACTGTGTGAGCTCCAGTATCTAACATTAAAGCACCATTTTTATTTATTAACCTTGATCTAATAAGACCTCACTAAGATCATAGATTTATTTTACTGATAGTAGACAACTATTATATAGCAATCTATGCTGAAGGCCTGGAAAAGAAAGGAGCTTATTTTAAGTTTGACCTTGGTTTGTGATCTTGGAGCTGGGATGATAAAAAGTGTACATAACACTTTGTATAGTGATGATGCAGATGTATTTGAAGTTTCATTAAATTACCTTGATCAGGTTAGAGAAAGTTTACAGATGGAGATCATAACACGAAGAACCAAAATTTGTTTCATAAGCCTGAAAAAACACTAAAAAGATGGCACTCCATGAAATCCATCAATCATCAGTTTTGCCTGGATGAAGGTTGTTGCTTCTTTCTCCCTACTTCTGATGTGACAACAGACTGACTCTTGATAACCGTTAGACAGAACCAATTATAAACAGACAAACTGAATTTCCTGCAAAATTGCAGTGTGAAAGATTAATGCTGAAGAACTTGCTTTAAAACAGCTGAAGTTAGATAAAACATGCTGAAATGTAGCTGAAAAGGAAGAACAAGCCTAAGTTAGCAGAAGAAAGCAGCAAGAACACATATGCTGAATAAAGTTTAAATAAGCTGAAATGAACACAAAAAATAGGAAATCAACTAAAAAAGCTGAAATTAGCAAAAATAGCTGAAAAGTAGCTGAAATGCAGAAAGAAGTTTAAATTTCCAGAAGGAAGTGGAGAGAGCACAACTGTGCCTAATTAGGCTGAAAGAAGCAAAAATGAGCACAAGAAAGTGGAAATTATTTGAATAAAGCTGCAATTTGCAAAAAACAGTTGAAAAGTAGCTAAAATAGCAGAAAGAAGCTTAAATTGAATACTTAAATACTGCACCCAGTATTCACTGGTTAACTGGTCACCATTAACCTCACGCAGACTCTTCCACTGGTACATTTTCATCTTTAAATCACTTCTTGGTCTGCTGCCTTCATACATCTCCTCCTACATGTCTCTGCGTGAGTGCAGCTACAGTGTGCGCTCTCAGGACATGATTACCTGCAGTGTTCCCTCATTGAGGACTGAACTTGGCAAAAGGACCTTCTGTTTCCTGGAATATCTTGCAAAAAGATCAGAAGCTCTCAACCTTGACCTCTCTAAGTGGCTTCAAACATCTGTTAAGTTTCTGGCAATAACCAACGCAGACATGTTCCTGTTTTTGGTTTTCTAAATCGCCTCACAACCCCAGCTGTTATTTGTTTAGTTGTTTAATTTAATTTAATTTAATTTGTTCTTCTCAATCTGTACGCATCCTTTTATGATTGTCTATTATTGTCTTTGTCATCCACTGTCGTCACTCTTTGTTAGAATCAGGTCTCTCTTGTAAACGAGTCCCCGAGGCTCAATGGGATTAACCTGAATAAATAAAGGTTGAAGGAATGAAAGTGTTTTAAAGGATCTTCAGTGATTTGAATACATGTTGGGGATCAGGTTCAGCTAACAAGAATCTAATATCTTCAAAACTGGCTGAATTATAGTCATTTTGATGTTTGCTACAATCACTTAACTGAGGCAGCCATCTTTAATGTGGTTGAACTGTAATAGCTGCAGGCGAAGTTATACTTTTAGTTACTTTCTGACAGTTTCATTAAGATCTGCTTATTGTTTAATGATATATTTTACTAATGGACAATTAAAATCAGTTTCTGGACCGTGATGCAGTTTCTTTAGTGCTATGACAGCTAAACATTCAGAATTATTGGAAAATGAAAACTAAAAACTGGGAAAAAAAAAAAAATCCTAATAAGTTCAATTCAGTGTAACTACACCTCCACTTAAAACAGATCTTAACTTTTAGTAGCGCTCGTTCTTTTAACCGTATGACCTCTTGTGAAGACTGTTTTTGTCACGAGACCTTTCAAGTTTAAATGAATCGTTCATATAAAAGCAGCTGCAGCCTAAACGTCTCAGTATGGACTGATGGAAATGTTGACAGCAGCCGACTGAAGTCAGGAGGATCAATAACACGTTCTCACAGGAAACACAGGCGTGAGCTAAACGCTATCGGCAGGCTGGTCAATAAAACAGTAATGGCTTCAAACGGAGAACCGATAGTGAGGCATTAGGATCGATACAGTCAACATGGTAACCACACTCATCCAATCAATAAGTCAAATCTGCCATACTGGGACACATTATTTACAACCGTCACAGATACTGAGTGTGCAACAGGAAAATGTTCTGAAGATCAGATCCTCTTTTTACATGTTTTATAGAACAAGAAGCAAAAGTCTGGGTCAGTTTTAGAACAGGAAGGCGTTACCCTGCAGTTTGGTCTCTGCGTTTGCTCTGTAGGCTTCACTGTGATGAGCGATGCTTCGTGCCGTCTCCAAGTGGAACATGACCACGTCCACGCCCGCCTCGGAGCTCTCCCACGGCTCCGGCACCTCCCCGACTGCGGCGCCGCGCTCCAGCAAAGACAGGACAGGGAGGACGTGGGGGAAGGACGTGTTGGACATGATGCTGGCCTCTGGAAGACAATGAGAGTTTGACCAGCTCTTAATGACTGCATGCTTCCATACTTCTGTGTAGAGCTGTCATTTCTAACCCGAACCTGGAGCCAGGCTCCTCCCAACCCGCATTAGGGCCAGGCTGGGCCATAAAAATGTGCTTAACATGCGGGCCGGGTTGGTGTCGGGCTTTTGATTGCATCAGCGGATACGCACAGCTGATGATCCAAATATATGGCAACATAGTTTGCCATACAATCACCAGCTGCCCACGGCCATTTGACCGCACGCTGACCAGCCTTGAAAGAAGTGAAAAGTTCAGTAAAGCTTCAGAAGGACTACCGCCAGTGATCCATCAGCCCAAATAGATGTTCATTCAGCCGCTGCACTCAGCTGACACGCGTGGCCGACGACCCAGACAGGTCACAAAATCCGACATGTCAGAGCATGGTCCGTGTCTGAATAATGCAGAATGCAGGCAGAAGCAGGGATTTAATGTGCTTTGACGGCCATTAAAGGACACAAACCTCCTCAGATCCAATCTTTTTCCTCCTTACTCAACCCCGCTCGTCCACCGACCGTTAGTAACGACATAAGCAAACAGTCAAAGCTTAATTAAAATTGTCAGAGGAGGTTTTCGGGTTCGGATCTGTAATTACTGTTAATTTGTCGGATCAGGTGGAGTTTGGAAATGATGGCTACGGACAGGGGTTGGGTCAAATGCAACTTTACTTCTGTGCGAAACAGTAAAAAACTAGATTAGGACCTCACCTTTGGCGTCATTCATGTTCTTTAAGAACGGTTTGAGTTTCTTCTCGTACAGAATGGCTCCTTCTGTGTGTCTCTGACGTAACGTCACCCACGTCTGCTCCAGGCGGGAAATCTGATGGAACGAGGGGCGGACATTGATAAAGTCAGCTTCTGACGCTGAGGGGGGAACGTTAGCTTACGTCTGCAGGTGTCTCACCTGCGGCAGCTCCAGGGCTCTCATCACAGCAGCGAAGCCGAACATGTTCCCCAGGCTGCTTTTCAGCTCTGCCGCTAACTGGATGGTTTTATAGAGGAGGGCTGCCCGCTCCTCTGTGCTCCCCGTGCAACCGAGAAGATCCACTGCCATCATGATGGACATGACGTAGAACCTGAGAACACACAAAAATAACTTAACGAAGGTGCAGCATTTGAAGAAACGAACACGTCTGAATTTAAAACTAAGGTCACCTCATGATGAGAGGAGACGGAGTTAAAGACATTTTGGTTACGTCTTAAAAATAACGTTAAGCACAGTTTGTTAGAAAACATCGTAAGATTGATGCTAATCTACAATGACGCCAAATTTTAGCTCAATGTCTGTAAAACTGATTTAGTTCAAGTCATTTACCATCTTTAATTGGGTTTACTCCAAAAGTTGTAGTCACTCCTCCAATTGTTAACTTTTCAAAAGTTTCATTAAAATTCATTCAGTGGTTCATGAGATATTTTGCTAACAGACTGACACTGTTGACCTCAATAGTTAATAGTAAAGTTATGAGCAAACGTCTTGTGCGATCAGGGAATACTCTCGGCTACAACCACACCAAAGCTTAGATTTATATCTGTGAAGCTAATGATGCTCGTTTGGATGTGAATTAGTTGTGGCGGCCATCTTGTTCAGATACCTTTGACGAGTGCGTTCGTACCTCTCTAGCAGGTCGAGCCTCAGCTGATGTCCATGAGGTAACGTCAACAACTCCAGCCCTGAGGACACTCCCATCATCCTTTGCATTTCTGAAGTGACGCCTGATATTCTGGCGACCTGCACAAGAGGACAAAACGAAGAATCGAGTGTTTGTTTGCGTTCATGTTGTCCTCCGTGGAGGGTAAGCTCTTGTTCACGCCGGTAATGATGCACGTGGACGGTTCCCCTCCAGCTGTGGGTTACCTGGCAGTCCAGCAGGGTGATGTGCTTAGCTGCGGTCCTGGCGTCGACCTCGCCCAGCAGCTCTTTGACCCTCTTCAGCACAGACATCTCCAGAGGCTTGTTTTCAGCAGGAAGAAGGCAGGACTTGTACCTGCAGAGGTTTTACAGATTTGGTAAATTCTGGACCCTAACGGGATCTGCAGTGACAGCAATTGGACCCAAAATAACCAAAAGTGACATAAATCAGTAATCTATACTGTGCATTTAAATTAAAAGCAAGGATAGGTACTTTAGAATGTAATTGTCCATTTTTCTGCAATTAAAAATTCAAATTTTTTCTGAATTATTACATATTTTTAGGTATCAAAATATGGCATTTAGAAACAAACAGCTAGTTTCTTATAATAAATCTTTTAATAGAAACTCACCAACAAACTGACCTTATTATGTTCATTTTTTACATATATGCAGCCTAATGCTTCACTTTTCTCTAACAAATTCCTTTTTTAGTCCTTTTTTTGGGGAGGTCTGCATAGTTTAATTGCGTTTTGTTGAAATATATAAATATTGATTTTTTTTTTGTCTTAACTCTTGAAAAACTAGGCAGCATAAACTAGTTTTTATTCATTAATTTAAAAGAAACAAAATAAAAAAAACAAATTCATAAAAAAAACAACTGAATGAAAAGGGTGCAGAAAGAATTAAAAAAGTTCTTATAATAGTTTTTAATGTATAGTACAAAAATAAAAGTGTATTACGTATTGGTTGTAATACATTTAGTGTCTCTATACAAACAATATTAAGTGGTAAAATTGTTAGTTTTAAATATAAAAGTGGTAAAAACCCGGTGTGAGGAGTCTGTTCAGGGTTAAGTCTTGCCTATTTGTGAACACATTCTATATACAAAGTTGTGGGCAAGTTATAGAAAGCACAACCAAACCAGTACAAATGCAATCTATGGGGTCGTTTCTGCTGTAATTACATTTAATTCATAAAATTTTACTGATATTGAGCTAAAAATGTTGACGTGGCGGTAGTGAAGAGTCATTTCCAATGCATGCTTCGAGAACCAACAGATTGCAAAAGATCTTTGTTTAAAACTTTGGCATGCAGATCCTTCAAGGAAAGCTCTTTTATAACCGAATAAAAAATTCCTTGCAAAGCCAAAAAGATGTTTCATCCCATTCCGAATAAAATATAACACATCTTGTCAAACGTTTGCCTCAAGCCTGTCTTCCACTGAGATCTGTAGTATTGAACTGCTTTCTTTACATCTTTGCCCTGGATGACAGAATTTCAGATTTATCGAGGGCGAAACTGTTGCAAGAGTTGGAAACTTGAGGACAGTAAGCTGCAAATCTATTTCAACCTGGTTTAATATATTGTGTATTGTGCACGACTCATGTCTCTTTTAAAACCTGATTCCAAATCACTAATTCCCTTTTCATAATAGCTCCTTTTGGGTCACTCTTGCTGTAACTTGGCCTGAAATAACCTTGGAGGACGGATAATGTGTAAACCTCATTTTATCTTTCAGATTGTTGACTCCTTGGTCCTCATTTCAGTGGGAGGGACCATGATTTTGTTTACGATGTAGGCTATCATAAATTATTTAGCAGTTCATGACAACAGAGACAACTGTGGCTATATTTCAAAACCTCATCTTTATGTTTACACCAATTTGAGAACAATAACTAGGGATGCACAATATTATCGGTATGGTATCGTATCGGACGATATGGCGATAAAGTTAAATATCGGGCATTGGCCATTCCATCAAAATAACTCACTGATATAAAAGACACTGTTTTTTTATGATAACTCAATGACAATGATGCCTGCAGTGCTGGCATGTTATGACTGCATGCGCGCCGCTAAGTTTAAATTTGTGAAAATTGACAAATTTGCACTCTTCAAGCGTTGTCACTGTGTTAGAGTAAATGTCATGAATAAATTTGGCATTAAACATAATCCAAGTTGAAGTGTTGCATCATTTTCAGCCCCCTTTTTGGCATCTGCATTTGTTTGCAGGCCGAGCTGGCAAAGACCATGCAGAATAACGTATTTTATTTCCACAGCAGAGATAACTATGTAGTCTCTGTAAGTAGGTCTAGGGAAAAATATTGGCATTGGTATCATTTATTGGCCAAATAAATTTTAACATATCGGATATCTGCCATATGTCTAATATCGTGCATCCCGAATAACAACCACAGTGTAACTTAGTCTCTAATTCAGATTTTGTGTATTTTTCATTAAGAAAAATCTCCTCTGTTTATTTCATACCTGGATGGTCTGAACAAAGAGGTTGTCTCCACCTGCGGGGCGCTGAACGTCCCCTCCCCTTCTTCCCTCGCTTCCACCTTCCTCCCTTCTTCCACTAGCAGTCTCTCTACGTAGCTCTTGGCGGGGGGTTTGGGGGGCCCGGATGGGCAGGGTCTGAGGTCACAGTAGCTCCCTGCTGTCTCCGACGAGTGCGATTGGCAGCTTGACTGATGGGCGGGCGAGGAGTGTGCTGAGTGAGAGGTCTGCGCGGGATAGTCTGCAGGAACGGGACCGTCCGAGGGGCTGAGCTGGGGGTCGCTGGAGCGGCGCATCACGGGGGAGGGAGGGACGACGGCCAGGACACGCCCGCCTGAGTGGGCTCTCTGCCTGGTGACTGAACAAGAGAGAGGAGCCTTCAACACTCTGAGGAGCGCATGAACGTGAGGATGTATTATTTATGTGTCTGAGTCTGTCTGGTACTTACTGGCACTATAAGCAGGAGACAGAGGGGTTTCCCTGACAGGCGACAAGGGGCAGCGGTACTCCTGAATCTGGTCCATGCTCATCGCACAATTCCGCATTGCGTCTTTATGGTGGTGGATCGTCGACGGGCTGCAAACAGCAGTTTAGGGATGTTAAAAGGCAGAGTTTTGCACGGCGTCATCATCGCTGCCTGCTAATTACTTCAGTGCGAGGAAAAGAGGGAAGACGTATTAGAAGGTGTGACTGTAAAATGTATCCTGTTTGTGTTATTTCTACACTAAAACAATGTTTAGGAGCAGAAGCAGACATGCACCAGGCAGTGGGGATGCTTTAGATTCCTCAAAACATTATTGGAACCCACTTAAAAAAGAAGTTATACAACTCTCCCTGTGTTAGAACTGATTTTGTCCACCCTGGGCTTCCTGTGGGCCCATGTCTATATCACTGCTTGCAACATGTTTGCCTGCTCCTTCTCCAAGTTTAAAACAGCAAAGTGTTCCTTTAAACTTGTTTGATTCAGTGCAGAAGTGAGTCGTACTGATGCGAGTCACAAAGGGAGTTGGTGGTGTCTGTGAGCTGAGGGGCTTTTAGGAGAGTGGAAGGGGAGTGCACCATCTTCAAGGCCACAAGGACAACACTAGTGTCACACACAGGAACACAACCTGCATTTGGACGCAGGTTCCGGCTCTGGTTCCGGCGGTGCCACCGGTGTCTCAACTGGACTGGGACTGTCTGAGTCACTGATTGTGTATGTGACAAAATGAAGCAAAATGAATTGTCCAAATTTCACGACAACGTCTGGAAAAAACAGCACATGAATGATGCTTCAAGTCTGGTGAAGGAGCTGTTTCTCGCCGTCTCACCTGTGAGGTATCAGTTTTTCAGTTGTGAGTCCATCGGTCATGGTGACGCTCCGCCTTTTGATGTACGCCCCCCTCTGATTGGACGGCGAGTAGGCCGAGCCATGCTTGTTGGCGAGGGCGAACGTCGCCTCCAGGTAGCGCAGCGGGAGAGTCCGGCTGACGGGACAGTAGATGTGGGCGCCGCTGGACTGGGAGACTGCTTTGCGTTGACCCACGTAGAAACGAACAAGCTCCTGGACTGAATCGAAGCCATCCGACTCCAACACATACTGCACCTGTTAGACAAGGATGGAAAGATGCTTTTTGGTGTACGGCAGCTTGGACGCACGAGGACGTGTTGATGATAATCATGTCATTGTTGTCTCATTTCTATGTGGACTGGGATGGACTTGCAACTTGTCCAGGGTAGACCCCAGCTCTAGCTCAGTGACCCCCTAGAGATACATCAGTAAAGAAAATGAATGGATGATCTCATGTCTGGCAAATCAAAAAGATGCTAAATATGAAGCAAAAAGCTGGATTTTGCAAAATTTGGCAAAAAGAAATGTAACCAACAGTCATTGTAAGACTTTGTTTTAAACATCCTTAAATTTCAAATGAAAATAGCTTCACTATACACACACACACACACACATATATATATATATATATATATATATATATATATATATCTGAATGTACACACATATATGTAAATATATGCAACAATTTGAAAAACTGAACTTAAAACATTAAACCACCTTTACCCACACATTTGACCTGTTTATGTTACTTCTTCCTCAATACATCACAAACTTCCTAAAACCTGTGGTTCCACTTAGGGGGCCCTTTGTGGCCCGGAGGCCCTAAGCAGCCGCTTAGTTTGCTTATGGCTTGCACCAGCCCTGCGTGCACTAAGCTAGTCTCAGAACCGCAACGTTTACTGTAAGTCAAGTCATCTTTATTATAGAGCAAAGTTAAAACAGATAAACTGCCCTCAAGGTGCTTGAATATGTGTATGTGTGTATGTATAT
>JARVGQ010000672.1:21459601-21469879 GCA_031762355.1 Hypsolebias martinsi | reverse complement strand
GAAAGAAAGAAAGAAAGAAAGAAAGAAAGAAAGAAAGAAAGAAAGAAAGAAAGAAAGAAAGAAAGAAAGAAAGAAATTAAATTTGAAAAGAACATACACAAAAAAATGTAATTAATAAACTTTTGAAAAAAAAAAAAATAGAATTACATTAAGCCAAAGTGGAAGTGGTCAGAAACACATATGAAACAAAAAAAAAAAAAAAAACGGAATTAATGTAATTCTTTTTTAATTATGTTTTTTCGAATGTGATTCTGACCACTTCTGCTTTGACAATGCAATTCCGTTTTTTCCCAAATGTGATAGTGGCCACTTCCACTTTGGCCACTTCCGCCGTGGCCACTTCCGCCGTGGCCACTTCCGCCTTGGTCACTTCCGCCTTGGCTACTTCCACTTTGGCCACTTCTGCCTTGGCCACTTCCACCTTGGCCACTTCCACTTTGGCCACTTCCACCTTGGCCACTTCCACCTTGGCCACTTCCGCTTTGGCCACTTCCGCTTTGGCCACTTCCACTTTGGCCACTTCCACTTTGGCTTTAACTAATTCTGTTATTTATTTATTCATTTATTTATTTTTCAAATGTGATTCTGGCCTTATCTGCCTTGGCCACTTCCGCCTTGGCCACTTCCGCCTTGGCCACTTCCGCTTTGGCTTCATGCAATTCCATTTTGTTTGTTTGTTGGTTTTTCCAAATGTGATTCTGGCCACTTCCGCCTTGGCCACTTCCACTTTGGTGTTATGTAATTCTGTTATTATTTTTTTTTTCATTTTTTTTTTTTCAAATGTGATTCCAGCCACTTCCGTTTTGGCCACTTCCGCTACGACCACTTCCACTTCGGCTCCGTTTTTTTGAAATCTTGTTCATTTACACCTCAGGGCCACTGTAAGTTTGCTTCTGAACTGATCAAAAGAACATGAACAAAGCTGAGTGAGCCAAGCTTAAAGATGCTTCTTTGACTGCTGCAGAGTATGAACCCTCAAGTTTCATTAACTGCTTTGACACGTTTGCTCTAGGATGAGTAAAATCATGTGACCTCATCCTTTGGGCATCATCTTACTGTGCAAAACAGAGTCGTATTTGTAGCGCTGTGACAGGAAGTGAGTTAAGGTGAGGATCATGGCGCTGACAGCCATCAGCAGACCGCCGATCCCTATGGCGCGAGGACGGTGGACCCGATTCCCGAAGTAACTCACAAACACAATCAGGATGCTGTTGCTGACCTGAGAGACAGAAAGAGATTTTTTTGTTTTCTGTTGAGTGACAATCACTGGATTAATTATTGCTGAAAATATTAACAAAGCAGCTTTAAATAATCATAAAAAAGACTAATAGGCTGGAGTGTTTTAGTCTTTTTGGTTAGTCTCCATGAAGTAATTTCATAAGCCGACAGATAATACAAGTCCACAGAGTGGTTGTAGTTTGACCCGGGGTCATGTGTATTTGACAAATAAAAACATTTACACTTGTGATGTATTTTAACCTCTTTTGAGAGGATTAAACATTTAAACATATCCTTCGCACGTGATTCATTACTCTTGTTTTACAATCAGATAACTTGAGTGCCACTTGGATTTGCCAGGAAATGGGATTTTGACACGCAAGTTGTACTTCACTCCTCTTTTGTCATTAGTACCCTTGAAATAAAGCAATCATGATTTTTATGTGCAACATGTTGTTGTTGGCTCCTACCTCGTTGAGAGAGGAAATGGTTCCCGAGGAGTAGCTGCTGAGGCCGTAGCGTTTCTCGATTGTGGAGATGGTGCTCTTGAAGTAGGCGCTGTACATGAGCTGAGAGAACTGCAGCAGGCCGTGGCACAGGACGAACAGCTGGGACACAAGAATTACTTTAGACTTTTCTAGTCGTCACAGATGGTAACATAGCAGTAAGACAACAGACAGATCTGAAAGATAAAACCTGTAAAAACAAATTACAAAATCATGGAATATTTAAAGCTTTTTTTTTTTAAGATCATCCTCAAAAATCCAGGTAGAAAAATCTAACAAAGTCAGGTCCTCTGCAATGTTTCTTTTTGTTGAAACGTTTCGTCTTTCATCCAAAGGACTTCATCAGTCTGAAGAACCACATGAAACTCAGTCCCACAAGCAGCACACTCGCATAGTGGACCAACCAGTTTGCTGTTGATAAAATGTTTTCTGGAGTCCGTTGTTATTGTATTACTTAGCATGAACTTTGATGTTTTGAACCTCTTTGGCCATGGCTGCCTCAGAGCAGCCAACTGGGGAGAGGGCAGACTCCAGAAACATCTTATCACCAAACTGGTTGACCCACTATGTGAGTGTGCTGCTTGTGGGACTGAGTTTGTTGTGGCTGCTCGAACTGATGAAGTCTTTTGGATGAAAGATGAAACGTCTCAAGAAAAAGAAACTGTCCAGAGGACCGGACTTAACTTTGTTGGAAGTATTTTTGATGATTTTAAGATTATTTGGCGCTACAGGACATTTTGAATTGAACTGACTCCCAACAACAGTTGCAAACCTACGTTCAGTGATCACTTTTATGAGGTTTTTTTTTAAAGTCTGGAAGTTTTAACTTCTATTAACTGTAAATAAGTGTGAGTAAGAAAGTGAATGGTTGTTTGTCTCGTTTGTCTCCATGTGTCCCTGTGATGGACTGGAGACTTGTCCAGGGTGTCCCCCGTCTCTCGCACAGTCACTTTTGGATATTCAATTCAAAAATACTTTATTAATCCCAAAGGGAAATTGAGTGTTGTCGTAGCTCATCCTGGTTTCATTAGAGTTGTTAGATGCTGACACATGTGGGCAGGAAGGATTTCCTGCAGTGAATTCGAAGAATCTGGCTACAGATACAGATCCGTCTTCCCGGATCCAGCTTGCTGTCAGACCCAGCAGGCCTCTCGGTCCTCCTGGGCAGCAGGACCGCCCGAATGCTGAACAGAATTCCTCCCTGAGCGATGGTCACTCCTTCCAGCAGTGTGCCGAGCTCCTCGTCACCATGGACAGACAGCTGAAGGTGCTGGGGGATGATCCCAGACCTCCCGTTGTCGCAAGCTGAGTTTCCAACCAGCTCCAGGATTTCGGCAGTCAGGTACTCGAGTACTGCCGCCAGGTTGATGGGAATACATCCACAGCACCTCCTTTTCAACCCATTTGGGATTTAGGGAGGTGTTTGAGCTTTTGAGATGTTAATCAGCTACTCCTGGTTGTTAAAAACATATTGTTGCCATGGTTACACATCATAAATGCCCAAATGTAAAACTCTTCCAGTAAATATCCTTCCAGCTTAGCATATCATCCGATACCAGAGGAGAAGTTCATATAAAAAAAAAATTGATTTACAGCCAGAAAGAAAGAGGAATTAAAAGTTTTAAAAGCAGTAACTCAGAATGAAAGTACCAGAGCTGCTCCAACATGCAGCCACCCCGAGCAGTCCAATTCTAGAAATGATTTGGATACAGGCACCAGTGATGCCCGTGACCCAATAAGGAAGAAGCGGGAAAAGAGAATGGATTGTCTTCCAAGGGTTAAAGTTCAGTGTGTCGTAAGATATTTTGCTAACACAACAGTCAAACACACACAAACTCTGATTTTTTATCCCCCCCTGTAGTCTAAACCTGACCTTTATGTTAAACCTAACTATTGCTCAATTCCCCCCTTAGTCTAAATTTAACCCAAAACAGTGTTTCACCATATTAGGGACTGTGGTGTCCACAAGGACAACTGTCCCTGACAAGGACACACAAACACACAAAAACATCCTTTCTCCTGTGGTAGCGAGTGTTGAGCCTCAGATAGTTGAGGAAGAATTCTGACAAAAGTTTCAGCTGCAGGACAGACGACCTCACGTTTGACCTTACAGAGTAAACAAGAGTTCATCGTCAACATGTCGACATCCTGAGGCTGCGAAACTGAGGACACGGATACAGAAGTCTTGTTTTTTAGGTTCATTTTTTCAGCAATAACTTTAAAGTAGCTCTTATGATTTGTTAATTAAACTAAAAATCTATTTTTACTTTCTGCAATGACTGAAGGTGAGTTAAAAATAATTCAGGGGTGAGAAAGTTCATGCTCAATAATCCAGGCATCACATCTGATAATTCTCAATCAGGTCATCTGGACAGTTTCCTTTTAGTAGGGCACTCAGTGGGGCACTTTAGTAGGGCACTCAGTTCAGAAGCTCTTCATTAGCCCTTCATTATGGCTCCCAAAACGCAAGGAGGACTCTTCTGATGGCAGTGCATTGAGGAAAAGGAAGGCCATCACCATGGACTTACGTTGAAAATCGGTTTACACACTTGGTCAAACAGGTACGTCACATTTATTTACGTACGTTCCGACTTAAGTCAAATTCGGTTTACGACGCCACGTGAGAACGGATCTCCATCGTAAGTTGAGGACTACCTGTATATGGGTGGGTGTTTGTGTGTTTGTGTGTGTGTGTGTGTGTGTGTGTGTTTGTGTGTGTGTGTGTGAGTATTAAACAGATACGTGTCTACTTTTGTTGAGAGTTAGAAATGAATAGGTGGCCTCAGGTAAAAAGCAAGTGAACAAAGAGTCAGAGAATAATCCATAGGGTTTAGCAGGTTAGCATGCACATGTGAAAATGAGTTAAAGGCAACCAAACGGTGTGAGCCATCATCTAATTTACACCAACATGTCTCCAAGTCTTCTGCTCTCACAACGAGCCAATTAGACAGTTCCGCCGGGTGACTTCACACCGCCCTCCCCGAGTACAAACTGACACCACCATCACTTAAAATCACGAGCAGCGCGGAAAAGGAGCCACCTAAAAGGAGAATAAATGAAAGGGATGGTAACGGAGAGAAATACTTAATATATGCACATATTTATACATATTTTATTCATGCTTTGTGGTACATTGTGTGTTTTTACAGAGGTAGGTTCATTGAATTTCTTAAACGCACTTCTTCAGTATTAGCTTTAATAACATTAACATAAAGAATATCCAGATTTAATCTGAAGTACCGGGTCAGGTTTCTACATCAGAGTGGTTTAGATTGAAGAAAGTGGACCCATGTGTTCAGTACAATTCAAACCCACTTGGACTTTCGAATAGTCCATACGTTGTTCTGTTGTTGTTTTTCTATTATCAAAACATTTAAAAAGTCATTATATGTTTTTAGCAAAATAAATTCCACATTACACTCTGTGGAAGTACAAAATTGATTACTGGGGTGGGGGGGGGGGATTGTTTTTTTTTTTTTTTGTAACAGTACAATGTGAAGTTATAATAACGTGAACAGTGGATCATTTTTAAAACTGAAGTGTCTCAAATTGTTTTATTAATCTTTTTTTTTTACAATATTGCACTTGTCTAATGTATTTACAAAGAATGATCAGAAGATAATCATAAAAATGAGTTGATAGGACAAATATGCAAGCTTGTTTTGCTGTTTGCTAAATTTATAACGCTATAGATCAAAACACGCCAGAGTGAGACGGTTTGTAAATGAGTTGGTTTCCATTTGATCATTTTTGAAGAACTACAATGCGAGTAAAGAAACTAAAAACGTGCAGGTCGGGGAGTGAAGCCACGACGAGAGAGGAGCGAAACAGAAAACGTTTGCTGACGAATGTGAAAACCTGCAGGGAAGCAATGAAGTGTCTGCTTTTTGCAAGCAGGGATGGGAAGTGGAAAGGGAGGAACACATTCCAGCGGTGGATGAAAACAAACTAAAACAGAAAAGCAGCGACAAAAGAGATGAATGCACTCCTGAGCAGACCGCTGGAGCTAAGCTCCCGTCAGAATGCACGCTCTTCTTTTTCAGCTGGCGGGCTGGCCTCTAACCTTGTTGTCACGGCAACGCCAGGAGCTATGGTGGCTGTTTGTGGGGGGTTTGGGCAGGACTGTATGGAGGGGCTTGATCCCACCTCCTGCACACAGACACACACAGGCTTAAAGGTTGGGGGTCCAACTCCTGGAGAACCTTCTTTCACCTTCATCCGCTCTTTCTTTCTCCTCCTCCTCTTCTCTCCTATCTCCTGTCTGTTCTGCTGATAGAAAACTGGATTACTGCAGAAATCCTTATATCTCATATTGCAGCCACACACACTCACACACACACTGGCATGTGCACATTGCATAGGTTCGTGTGAATGAACGGGCCGGGGATCACCCCTCTCCAGACTGATGTAATCCCTCTGCTTTGCCCTCCAGCCTGGTTTAAATTCTCACCGGTTCTCAAGGTGTTGTAGTTTTTCAATCACGTGTAAAATGATATAAGCATTAAAGGGGATTGCCGGTAACATTAGACGCCTTTGTTTTTTTTTTTTTTTTTTTCTTGGCAGGATGAGAATGCCATCGAATCAAAGCTGATTCAATGAAGACAGCTCCTAAGTAGGTTTTACTCCCATGTGTTCTCCAGTTGGAAGTAAATATGTTGAAATATATTAATAATAGTGCAGTCCACCAAATTATTTGAAATGTTAGCCGAGTCTTAGAAGACAGCAAAGTGAGAGTCGTGTCTTAGAGAGAACTTGAAGTAATGAAAAATGTCTTTTAATAATATTTTTGTCAATCTTGAAACTTAAAAAAAAAGTGCTCTCAGTTCACTATTTAACAAGTTCTTCATCTAACTGTTTTTTTAAAATTCACTTCATTTCGTTTTTTCTATAACGTCGCTGACAAACATAAAGAATGCACAGAAAATTGTACAAACACTGAGACGTTTGCTTCCTGTTTCGGTGCACAAAGAATTCCTGGCTTCTCACTGATTTTCTCAAACAAAAGACAAAGCTGCAGTTTTTGCTATCAATTTAATGTAATAAAAATAAAACCGTATGAAGGAGAAAATCAAACATTTAACAGACTTAATAAAGACTTTCACTCATTCAGTTTAAAATATTAGTTTGAGCAATCCATCATAAGAGGTACAGCCTCATGTGTCTGTGATCAGTTGGTCCATAAACTGCTGATTAGGTTATCATAAAAAATAAAAATAAAAAAAAACTCTCCACCTGCTCAAAATCAATAATTAACTGATAGCTCTGCAAAATATCCTGTTGATGGCATACACCCAAAATCTCTTAATAAAGAATTGTGCAGAAAAAGACACATGTGGGAATTAAAAACAGTATTTAGTGTATTTAGTCCTTCAACAAGGCTCAGATTATATCGCTGAAAATGCTCACCTCATTGTTTACAACAAGGCTGATTATTGCACAGAACAGCTGAGCAAATAAACTAAACAAAACTATGAATTAAGTCATTTATAATTATGTTTTACTACTTAAAAGTAGTAAAATTCCTACCAGCATTATTTACACAGTACTATAGTTTTTCTCTTTTTTTTTCTTTCTGCTGCTCTCTTCTTCAGGGGTCACCTCAGCAAACTAACTATAGTAAAAGAAAACATTTTAAACTAATAAATAACTGCCTCAGAAAACAAAAGGGCTGTAACTCACAGTGCGCCAATCATTAAAAGTAACTTAATAATATTGTATAAAAAAAATACATGGAAATGTTAGCAAACAAGCTAATTTTGCTGGAGTATCAGCATCAGCTTTGACCAAAAACCTCATAAACTGAGCCTAAAAACCTCACAATCACCAAAACTGACACAACACAACTTATTAGGAGTGAAATATTGCAGATAATAGGAGGAAAAAGGGAGAAAGCAAACAAAACTAGAGAAATTGCATTTCCTCCCAAAATGCAGTGTGAATGCTTATTGCTGAAGAACTTGCTGAAAAACAGCTGAAAGTAGCTAAAAGACATGCTGAATTTTAGCTGAAAAGGAAGAACAAGCCTAAATGAGCAGAAGAAAGCAAAACTAACACATATTTGCTGAATTAGGTTTAAATAAACAGAAACGAGCACAGAAATGATAAAATTAGCTAACAAGAGGCTGAAGTTAGCAAAGAGTAGCTGAAAAGACAGAAAGATGCTTAAACTACCAGAATGAAGAGCTGAAATGAGCTATTAAAAAGTGGAATCAGGTTGAAAGTGCTAAAATTAGCATAAGACAGTTAAATACAGTAGTAGCTGAAATTGTAGAAAAGCTGAAACTAGTAGAAAAAAGCGGAAAGGCGCATAACA
The DNA here is from genome assembly GCA_031762355.1 of Hypsolebias martinsi. Taxonomy (NCBI): domain Eukaryota; kingdom Metazoa; phylum Chordata; class Actinopteri; order Cyprinodontiformes; family Rivulidae; genus Hypsolebias; species Hypsolebias martinsi. The sequence goes on along the minus strand of JARVGQ010000672.1, from coordinate 21,461,842 downwards.
AGATGAAATTAGCAGAAAGAAGTTACAATTCAGCTGAAAGTAGCAGAAATTACCACAAAAAACAGGCTTTTTTTTCTTAAAACAGCTGAAATTAGCTAAAAACAAAAAAGCTAAAAGGCTAGCTGAAAAAGTATAACAAGCTTAAATTAGAGGAAGGAATCAGAGAGCGCACATGTTTGCCCAATTTGGCTCAAAGAAGCAGAAATTAGTACAAAAACTGTAATTTATCTGAAAAAAGCTGAAAAAAAAAAAAACCGCTGAAAAGAAACTAAAAACGCAGAGAGAAGCTTAAATTACCAGAAGGAAGTGGAGAGCGTACATTTTTACTGAGTTGGGCTGATAAAAGTTGAAATGAGTACAAAAAATATGGAATTAGCTGGAAAAACTAAACATTGCATAAAAACAACTAAATAGTAGCTGAAATAGCAAAAAAACTTAAAACTTACATAAATAAACTGAAGGGAGCAAAACAAGCTAAAAATCAGAAGAAGACGTTAGAAGAAGAACACAAATGTTGTTATTAGCTAAACCAATTTCAAAGGGCCACAAAACAGCTGGAACAAACAGCTAAAATTAGATGAAAGTAGCTGAAAAAAAGCATACTGTATTTGCTGAAAGAAGCTGAGCCAGAACAAAATGTGAAAGGAGGATTAAAGGAAGTAAAAGAGCTCAATTAATTTCCTGTAAGGAAAAACGTGACAGAAAAGGCTAAATATTTCAAAAAGCTAAAGTTGCACCAATACCAAAAGTCATAGTACCTTTTTCCTGAACGAGCCGAATGTGTCGACATATGATTCGTTGAAAAATTGTGGAAAGAGAAAAATGCCGAAAAACGTACAGAAGAAAAATGGATCACAATAGTGTGAATGCTTCATAAGCATCACACTAATGACAACCTTCATGTGTCTTATGCTTATAGAGGAAACCAGCTGTTTTGCTCAGACAGAGGAGGTGATGACTGGTGCACATAGACACAGAAAGTGAGAGTATCAGAGTGATAAGAGTGACCTTCTACTGTCATTAGGAGTAAGTGTCTCCTACATGTATAAACTCTAACACACACTGAGTGTGAACCCCTGGAGGAAGCAGGATGCTGATATACAGCATATCTGTTTATTACTACAGGGAAACACACACAATCGCACACTGCTGGGAGCTGTCAGTCAGTAGGTTTCAGAGCCAACACACCCTGGATTGAGTGACAGCTGGTGGACAGGATATGACACACAGTGGTTGTATGTGTGGCATCTTACTGCAAACTTCTCCTCAGAATATCCCCTCATCTGCTTCAGCTTCAGAGCCATACAATAACCTCTAAAGTAGCGCTAGCATGCTAGCTCCAGAAACAAACAAAACAAACAAACTCACCAGTTCCCATTTTTAGAACACACACTTGGCTGAAGTTCTTTTCACAAACTGAGACATCTAAAAGTTGAGAGGCATATCTGTCAGAAATGGCAACATAGGCATAAAGCCTACCTGCATCATAGCCTGGTTGTTACTGCACGATCTGTTTCAGGACCAAAAAATAAAATAAAATAATAATAATTTGTTCCGGGATCGGGAGCATGATCCATACCATGTGACTATATTCTGGGCGCAGGAGTGAGGCGCCCAGAGTCTTCCTATCTCTTGTAATGAAGAGGAACTACTGTGCATGTACAGCTTTTAACGAAAGTCTATGGGAAAAGATTCTTGCGCCCCCAGGGCGGAAATATGTCATCACTCAGATACAACATTTTTGAAAGAAACAACTTTTTTCATCATTAACTACAAAATATTTATCTTGCATAACAAAAAAAAAATACATACACACTGGTATATTTTGAAATATTTTTATTTTATGATTTCATTTTTATTAAACTTTTTAAGTCTTCAGTGTAATATGGTGAGTGGTGTGTGTGTGGTGGGGCGGCGCCCTCGCGTCCTCTATTGAGCAGCCACCACTGCTTCAGACTGTCAATTAAACTATTTAAAAAAACCTGTACTGAAGACATTTATTAAAGCAATGATTCAGATTCTTTAAAGTGGAGTTCTGTAGGCAAGTTATGAATTTATCTGTAACTCTGAATGGCCTCAGTTTGGAAAATACCATTTTGAACCATATTTTAGAGAAGGCTGTTTCAGAAGAAATGTAAAAAGAAATTGTAAATACATACAGGTAGTCCTGATGCATGCTCAATAATCCAGGTAGAAAAATCTAAAAAAGCTAAGTCTGGTCCTCTGGACATTCAAAAAACA
>JARVGQ010000672.1:21443753-21458082 GCA_031762355.1 Hypsolebias martinsi | reverse complement strand
AAAAAGAGTATATAAATCTATATATATATATATATATATATATATATATATATATATATATATATAGAACAGTATATTTTTTTAAACATTAGCATAAAGCGCATCAGGAAATGCCCTTTTATCCCTTTTAAATTTGATCTTCTAATTTTCACACTATTACAATAAACCAAAAAAGTCGAAGTGAAGAACCATACTAACAGATGATGACTATTTATGTTCATATTAAAGAGATAATTATGTACGATGGTGTAAAAGAGCACACATTCCCAATATTATCACACAGAAAGGCAGGTTGCCACACCTATTGATGCTGTTGCCATAGTTACGCCTCATCTTCATGCCCCAGCTGGTGTTTCCCCGAGGAAAAGAAATGCTCGTGTGTGACAGAAAGAGAGGTTAATGTGCCCCGTGTGTGTTTTGCTCCATCATGTGCAGCGAGGTGCATTGAAGAGGAAAACATAGCTGGTCAAAGGGGATCCTCCTGGTATCCCGTTGTATGTAAACAGTCGGGAGTTCATTTGTGTGATTGGTTTATAGTCACTTATTTTGTCCACGACCAAGTGTTCCGTCAAGAAGTTTATTTGATACTGCAGCAACACAGAACTTTAAATGCACTTTCAATGAAACTCAAACCCTGCAAATAAAATAACTCAAGGTGTTTGTTATCCCCAGATGGCTCCCCCCCACATCTTGTGTTTCTCATCCTGGCCAAAGCTCAGAGCAGTCAGAGAGAATGAAGGATCTGACGTTCAATCACTGCCTTTCAGGCTGCCTTTCCGTGCCGCTCGCAATTTACGTCTGCCTCACTGCGGAGCAATTTATAGACAGCTCAAATGTACACATTCATCTGACTCATCCCATGACTCTCCGTGACTTCTCTACTTTATTTCCCACCTTCTCATCTGGTCTCTCCATCTACCATGCTGGAGGCAAACACTTCAGCCTGCCTCTGGTGACACTGTGCTCTGATCCTTTGCTGAACCTGCTACTTTGTTTTTTCCCCCACACATTCACGATGACACATATATCGGAGAAAACAAGCTGCGGTGGGTCACTTCTTGTCCAATTTCCTGTTTCCTTGAAATGCCACTGCTAATTTGTCTATGTGCAATAATCGTGAATTTTAAGACAATTCCATTTGTTTCTCAGTTTCCCTCTCACTGCAAAGTCTCCATCCGTCATCTTGCTGCAGCCTGACATCTCTCAAACACGTATCATATCATTCTCCTGTCTGTGTGCAGATGTCATCGTGTGAATGTGTGTCGATGTCATACAACAAAAGGAGCGCCTCGGCCGAACCCAGAGAGGCGAAGCAAGGAAGACGAAGGCAGAGAAGAGAATGGAAAGTATTGCGTAGAAGTGCTATGATTTTCACATTAAGATTAAAATAACTGAAAAAAAAACAATGCTCAAAATTCTTTCAAATATCCAAAATAGTTGACAAATAAACACTTGTCTCTAGTTTGTGCTTTTACATCGCTGCAAAATTTGTTAAGACTTATTTTAGTCATGCACTGCCTTACAATAATTTGACCTCAACTCAGCGTGTCAGCGTGACACAAGCTGACAATTTTGCTTCATTTGGACTGCAATGTTTCCTTACTATTATTAAATTTAAAACTTGGGCAGAATGATTCATCAGAACCTTCCTTTGGGGTCCGACACACACACATTTGCTTCCACCCTTTTGTGTCTGATCTCCCTTAACACTTACTGATTGAGTCTTTATGATATAAATTGAAAATGTCTAACTTTTGTCACTATTGCTGAAGATGTAAGACATAAAAGACACTAAAGTCTGAACACACCATTAAAGACACTAAAGTCTGAACACACCATTTGATTTAAAGCTTGTACGTCTGAAACAATGAATGCCAACAGCCTGATGAAGCCATCAGTGTAACTCATGTCGTAATCCCATGTCTGAAAAGGCTTTAAATAAATACTTCGTTTTTTTGAGCTAACATCTGGTCAGAGCAGGACCAAACCAAAGTAGACTGGTGCCAAATAAAACTATTTCTCTAAACTGAGCTCATTCAAAGACTTGTCTATGACAGGTAAGATATTAATTGTTCATAACCTTTCCACAGTGTTCTTTTTCATGTCTAATAGACACACCTATTTCTTTACATCACTGTCATCTCTTCATAAATATTCATCCTATTTTACAAAGTTCATCTAAATCTCAAATTAATTTGTTTTGTTTGGCCCGCTCTGATTTGACCTCATCGTATTCCTTTCCTTGTTACAAGTGTTGTCTCCTTGTCTCTAATTGCCAATGTCTATAGCAGCTGGGGCTCGCTGGGATGACTCAAAAATGCTCAAGGCACTTCAGTTCCCCCCAGCTGGAAATGTTCATCTAACCTTTAATTTTGTCAGAACTTGCATTTGGAGGGGCAAAAGATCCAATGTCACCGCACTGTGCTGTCCTTAAAAATACATCATTATGAAAAAGGTGCCAATTATGGTTAAGTCTAGTCACAATAAAACAATACTTTAATTATCATGTCTTCTGCCCCTTAAAAAAAAAGACTTGACATTTCTTTTGAAGGTGATGTCATTGTCGTCCGCATTTCTCTGGGTTTAACCATTAATAGCTAATTTTCTGGCTTTTAGAGGTAAAAGGTCATCACCCTGATGGATGAAAGGGCTCAGGACAACTGCAACCTTTCTCTATTAACGCCCCCAAAGTGAACACACACATTTATTCTGTGAGGTGTGGGCACGAAGGAAGTCATTTAAAACACAGCAAACAGACATACTGTTCATCTATTCCTCATTTGCCATTTAACCACAAGCTGGTAGCTCTACTATCTGCGGCAGGACCATATATCTCGACAGTGACAGGTGTGAAGGCAAAACCACAAATCTAAAATGCATTTCGCCAACACAGTTAAAGAGGACGAGGAGGAAGCAGCAGCTGAGGGACACACGGCACGGAGGCAATGAGGAGAAATGGGGGGTGGGTGACTGGTGAAGACAGACAGCTTGGGTTATTACTTATTAACCAAATTTCCACAATATTGATGATATACTGCTGAGCCATCAGTGATAAATGTATCATTAATGATGAAACGGCTCAGCACTGGAGTATGTGTAATTCAGAACAAAATGTGGAAAATGATGTGGCACAAATACCAAAAACTGTGATATGACAAGTCAAATCAAACATCCCAACTTAAAGAAATAGCAATGATGATCAACCCAGAGACTTTAAACAATGACTGTGACCAGAAGCTGCAGCCTTGTTACCAAGGAGACACATATGGTGACACAGCATCTAATTAATTAATCATTGAGTGACAGCAGAGGATTAATCATCTTCGTAAGTTGAAACGCAGCCAAGATACATGGACACGTGTCTTACAACTACTACAGCCTTTCTAATGTTTTTCTCTGATTATTTGTCCATCAGCTTATTGTGTTTCTTTGTTTTTGGTCTTCACAGTCCTGACTGAAAATGCCTTAGCTTATAGACAAGGAATAAGTTATTAAAATAATCTTTAAAGTAATAATTCAGACATTTTGAAGCTGGGTTCTGTGAAATGGTTTTGAATAAGTAACATCTTACCTGTTGTAGATGGCTCCTTTAATGACTTCAGTTTGGAGAAAGAGAGTTTAGTACTTAAAGAACTTATGAGCTAACCGGTAACCCAAATGTGGCTAATTTCCAATCTTAAGAATGTAATTATGATCTACACAAACACTATTTTATAAACCTTTATTCCTTCATTGGTTTTGCTTTAGATAGCTATTCTAACATAAATACTATTGTAGGAGTTGTGGTTTTGTCCCTGGTGTTGTGTTTATGTCTGCGTTACCCTGGTCCTCTGTTTCTATCGTCATAGGGTTTGAGTTTCTTTAGTATCTAGCTCCATCTTGTGTCGTGTTCATGTCTTGCATCCTCTGTCTGTTTCTTTGGCGTCTGTGATTACTCACAGGTGCCTTCACTTTGTCTAATTGGTGTTTCCTGTATATAAGTCTGTGTCTGTGTGTTAGTTCTCATCCTGGCATTGTCTTGTTCCTGACCTGTCTGTATTGTGAGTACCTCCTGATCATTCTGTTTGTTTGCTGCCCTTTCAGCTCTTTTGTTTTGTTAATAAATTCTTTATTTTATATATATCTATCCCGAGTCCTTGCCTGTCTGCCTGCACCATTGGGTTCACCAACACCAACTGTCTGTGACAACTTTATGAGATATAAGTGTCCCAGAGCTGCATCTAAAGTGCTACAGCTAGCTGCTGCTGCTATTTAGGTTTAAAAATAATTGTATAATTCTGTGTGAATAGTAGCAAACTTGGCAGTGATGTAAAAGTTTTAAAATAGCGTTTACATGAACAATGTTGTTTTTAGAGTTGTATAGTAAACCACTTGGGTCGTAGTTTGACTGGGACTAGCTATTAGCTAGTCATGGTCAGGATAAACTTCTTCTTCGAACTGAGGTCAATCAAAAAGATTTATACAACTGGTAATATATTCATTCTTCATAACTCCTTAACAAAACACCTATTGAAAAAGTCTGAACTAATGTTTTAAGCAAGAAAACACAGACTGGATCAAATGGGACTCACTGACAAACACAAGAACAATTTGAAAAACTTCCTGAAAATGTGCTGTAAGTCTGCTGGACTGGACCGGAGCTTTTCTTTTTGTCCTCTTTGTGCTTTAAAATGCATTTTATACAATGTCCTAACACTTAGCGCAACATGCAAAGTTGCTGTTGTACATTTTATTTACTTTCTTACAAAATAAGAAGTAAACATTACTATTGTTTGTCAATCAAAATGACCTGAAGCTTGTTAAGGATATGTACAAATTAAAAAATTGCCAAGCTTTTGAAGGCGCAAAGCAGCTTAGCCTAGCAAACTGCTAAAAGGGAACAGATTGAACTAATATTGCACTTTAATTTGAACTATCTTCTGATCTACAGTTACTTTGTACTTTAGTTGTATAAATGAACACACTAAAGCCACACACTCATGTTTTACTGAGCTATCCCATCATGCTTGTTTGTGGCCTTGTCGTGGTGACATCCTACTCCCTGCTGTGTCAGCAAACAGAACATAAATACATTTTGCCAGCTCATATTTTGCCCTATTGACTGGTTTTATAACTTGATACAGAATTTAAAAAAATTAAAATGATGTCACTGGAAATCTAGCTGAAGATTAATTATTTTAGATGAATACGAGTCGAGAAAAAAAATCTGAATACAAAGATTTGATAGTAAAGAAAATAAAAATACCAAGAAAAGAGAAAACTGAGGCAGAGGACAAGAATGTTTGATCCAATAGACGGTGGATGAATGTCCATCAGTTTCAACCTCATCATCATCACCCTGGACATGTAGCCAGCAGAAAGAAGAACGCCCTTCAGCTGCGATGCTATTGGCCAGAGATGATGTCATCTCTTCCTGGAGGTAGAGCAGCGAGCTGTACGATTGGCTGGCTGAGGCACAGAGGCAAAGTGCTGCTGAGGTATCACTTCTATTCATACAGAGGCAGCAGTGAAGCTTGTTAGTGTGCTTCTCTGAGTGTGTGTGTGCATGTGTGTGTGTTTATGTGAACACGTCCTGCTGAGGCACATTATTAGGGTATTGTTATTAGGCTATTAGGGTTGCGTCCATCACTCTGAGGTATAGGTATTATCTGCTAGGATACTCCAATGCTCTACAACACAAATACAGATATGAATGCACTCGTGTGTGCACACTCACATGCATACATGCACAGCTGATGGGGGTTGGGAGATGGGTGTTGTCTCTCTGTTGTTACCAAGCCGTTGTCATAGTGATGCAGATGGAGCTACATTTTTTATTTTTTGCACACTAGGACCCTCATTTTGCTAGGACCCACACCCACACACACACACACACAAACCACTTTTTATCAATGCTCACGTGTCCACAGAAGCCTTGGCTTCACAGCTGCTTTCAAGGAACCACAGGAAACAAGACCGTGAAGGTGTTTGTGCGTGTGAGCGTCAGGGTGGGAGAGTGTAAACACTCCCAGGAGAGGCTCAAAGAGGTGCTGATGAGAAATTAGCTTGTGTTTGCCTCTAACAGCCGGCTGCACGCTTCACCTTCATCTTTACTGCCAGCAGACGAAAGGCGATACACATACACTCAGGCAGGCGATAATGTTTTTGCCTAGGAAACAAAAAAAATGACTCAAACCCAGAGTTAGACATCTTATTGCATGTAACATTATATTTTAGGGTTTGACTAAAACAGCTTTGTTTTCTTAACATAAGATGATTTTAGTCTAAAACTAAGGCAGCAGGTGATATTCCTGCACGGCTTGTTGCGCATAACCTTCAGCTTCGCTCTCCATTTTTAGAGTATGATGTCACTATTTGTCAAACACTTCATGAAAGATGCATCCCTGCATCTGCCATGCTCCTATATGATAGAATCTGAATGCACATCTTAAAGATAGACACAGACATCACGCTCTGAAAGCCATTCAACCAAGCTTAATAATGCACGTCTACATGTCAGAATACAGAAAATAAAAAGGCGCGGTGGAGGATGCGCTCCATCTGTGGCTTAACCAGCACTCTCTTCTATGTGGAGGTTCCTATCCTTTACTTATGACGCTCTGGAAACGCATTTACGGCCATCTACCGCTCGATCAACTGAGTTTCTCCATCTGTTTCTTCCTGCTTAAACTAATCACTGCCATTAAACGTCTGTCGCCGTGTGTGTGTGCACGAGTCACATGAGCTCCGGTGCATGAACTGTGGCCAAGCTGCACGAATTCCAGTTTTATTGGTCGAAATAACAATCTGATCTAATCTGATGTGAATACGACAACGCTGTCAATATTCTGTGAACATAATCAGTTTAATCTCTCATCAGTCTCAGGTTCTGGTTCACATTAACACGCCAGTCTGCAGCATTAAGATGTTATCAGCACTTGTTGCGTGGTCTTGGTGTTTACCTGCGCTGCAGCAGATTTAGCCATCAGTTGCAGCTCTGAACTGTAGGTGCACACATGCACTAATGTTCAGGCATGACATGCATGGCAGGGCGTCAGTCCTTCAGCTATGGGTGTGGGAAGGATGTAGATTAGGCAAGCGTGCACAAGAGTGTTCACTGCCATTCTCAGCTGCTCTCTGCAAATCACCCAGAGACGCTTTAACTGCCCCGGGGTCTTTTCATAAAGGGGAAACGGCGCATTAAAAACTCTCCGTAGACCCGTTGCTTTCTGTAACTCAAACACATTTTACCCAGTGGGATTCTTTAGAATCTGAGCAGAACTGGAATGACAGAAGAGCAAGAGAGTTTTAAAACACAAGACTTGTTTTGTGTTTTTCTTGCACTGAATATTCAGATCTTGCAAAAAAAAAAAATGGACGTCGCTTGAATGATTTGACGAGAGTATTTTAAACAAGCAGGTGCCATATTTCTAACGACAGCCCTTGCATATCTTTTCAAGCCAGAAAATTCAGCTTTTTGTTCCTACAATGAGCATTAAAAGCATTAGAGCTAAGCTGCCCCTTTGCTGGAATGACTGTTCATTTCATTTGGGAGAGCTGAGACTTTATTATAGACGTTCAATAACCTCTGCATTCTCCGCGGTCGGGAGAGGTCAAAGACGAAGAGAGCAAACAATTGCCAACCTCCTGCTCCCAATCCCCCACGCCATGCCACGCTGCGTCTCTCCCAGTATGTGAGAACATGGTGTGTTTGTGCGAGTGTAGGCGTCAAGGATCCGCCGCTATGTGCAACTTTTTTTTGGCGAGGCTCTGCTGAAGAGGCTTCAGAGGACTGAGTCTCGCACACAGAGTTTCAGCCCTCGGTGTCAGTTCTAAAAGTTTGTTGGCGAAAACCGAGACAGTTGACTTCATTCACTAGTCAACAGCAAATGATGGTGAATGCTGTGGGTGTAACACCTAAAAATAAGAAACTTTCTAGAGACATTTTGAAGGGTGCCGACGCAACAATTCCCCAAAATTTCAACGTCAAGACAAAATGTCGGCAGTTTGTTGTTCAATATTTATAAGAAGAGTAAAGAGAATCAGCATCAAAATAAATGTTAAAACTGCTGATATTGGCTCCTTAGGGTCACCATGGTAACAACACACCTGTGTCTCTACCTCCATCCAGGATAACACACCTATAGGACAGGTAGACTGAAAGACAGACTAAAAAGTAAGCCTCAGACAAACAATTGCTTAGCAAAAACTGTAAGTTTGAACTTAAAAATCCTTGAACCATGAGCAGCAGAAGACCCTGATGATCACTGATGTAAAGGTCAAGGATGTTTTAACTTACTAATGTCAAATAAATATAGAACCATGTATGTGAAGACAAGAGAGTCATTCTGTCTGCTCAGAGAGGAGCCTGATAGGAGCCTTCAAGAACTTTGAGCTGTAGAGCAGAGGTGGTCTTGACCTCGCCTCTGTCTGATGACAGGTGCCGGTATTTAAGCTTTTGCTAACTTTTTTCTCTGTGGGCAAACCTTGGAGATGGAGCGAACATCTTGTATGCTTGTTTTTCAGCACTGCACCCTTGCAAGATTAAACCTGGGTTGACAAGATCTTCTCATATCCTCTTTGTGGCTATTTGATTAATGAGTTATGATAAGATAATTAAATTATACAACAATCACACGTATGTTTTTTTTGTTTGTTTTTAAATTGTTTTATATGGGAGATATGGCATGTTAAAAAGACCCATTCTGTGCAGTTTTAAAAGCATTTTTTTAGCTTAAATATTATTGAAGCCTAGTAAAGCTTGGACATGCATTATCTGAAGTGAGAGGAAAATAAATGGGTTAATGAAGACAAAAATGCCTGTGTTTTGAAGTATAAGTCACACATATATTAGAAAAATGTGCGTAAGAAGAATTTTGAATAGTTACGTCAAAAATCAAAGTGCAATACAGTCAACTGTTTTCATCAACATTCGTGGAGAAAAATTGATAAAATGCATGAATTGTAAACTCCGGTTATGTAAAAACTATGCAAGATTTTGAAATGCTACTTTAGTTATGTAAAGTCCAACTTACCTCGATCCATTTAAACTTTAAATGATGTTTCAGCAGCAAAGTATGCCTGAACTATCAGGAGGACTGTGTTATCTCACTTGTTTTCTCCATTGTTCTGTATGAATAATTTCTCAGATATTTTGCATATTTGGCCCAATATACCACTACTGAAAGTCATATTACACTATTCTTCATGAAACCTTATTTTCACGTTTGTTTGTTTTTTTTAAAGCAAAAACAGAATGATAAATAGGTTCAGAATGAAATCACTCTTTTATTAACTGCTAGAATCCTTAAAGTACAAAGAGCCAGAAGCAGATGGTCCCTAATCGAATGGCGTCTAAGGCAAATGCATAGCTGCTAAATGTATTATTTAGTTTGGTCTCTTCTTCCCCAGCTTCTGTTTAAAGAGTTTTACCTATGATTAAATGCGCAGAAGTATTCACCACCAGTTTATGTTTTTGTGTTCTTCCACATTAAAGCTTACTTCTGCCTTGTCCGGAGAGCAGATGATTACACGAAGCACTGATCTGGAAAGCTTTATGATCCTGGCCTGCAGCTAAAAGTCATAATAAAAAGAGACCATTTTGCATTTTTACTTGTTTGAATGGGGAGCATGTTACACGCTGAACCACAGAAATGCCTGAAGGTCCATTTCTGCACGGCACTCTGCGCTTAGATAAAGCGTGGGTAGATTTATTTAAACTCCACTTCAAATGACTTCTTCTGATTGACTTTAGGTCTAAAGACTGATCTTGTATCTGTGCTGAGCTTTTAATCTGTTCAATCCACTTTGAAAACAAGTCAGAATTATTTGATAGGATGCACAATAAGCCATAGTCCAATTCTCATTTGATCCTTTTAGAACTGAATGGACTCTTTACCTTTGAAAGCAACCTGCCTAACAGTGACATGCAACCAGAGAACCATTTAATTCTTAGTGCTTTATCTGAACTCCTCCTAAATCAGACTCAGAATCAACTTTAATGTCATTGCACAGTTAAGTACAGCGAAATTTCATCCCGTACAGCCGTCTGACAGAAGTGTACTGGACTGCGGCTTCCTATGAATGCTGCCTTTATCGCTTGGACAAGAAAAGTAGAAGAAAACACAAGGAGAGAATGTGTTTAAAAGAAAAAAGATCTCTCACACCGTGTCCTTGACACAGGGCACGGTGTAAGGTAGTAAAAAAATCTACCTCAGCAAGCAGCATGGAGAGACATAATACATTTTGCAGTGGGGGGAGGAGAACGATGACAAGACGGTGAGATTGTCCATGAACACTTCCGGATAGTTTCCATAGTCCTGACAAATATGTTACAGTGTCTCTCAGCTGGTCCACTCTGATAAGGGTCCACAGATGTTCTCAGGGGGAGGGGGACAGCAGAGGAGAGCTTCTTAATTTATGTATCTACAAGAAGCAATTTGAGATAAGTTGGCCTATCTAAGGCCAGCGAGGAGGCCAGATTCAGATACACAATTGTTTTTTTGGGCAGGCCGACTCTACTGATTTCATGTCTGCATGTCAGTTCTGCTGCCACAGTCAATGGCGAATCCAAACAGCCAGATTTATGGACTTTCCGCCAGGCCGTGCTTGTTAGCCTTCTCCAAGGTCGAGTCCTTCATGCCGCAAGTCTTAGGAGCTGCAAGTGGCCCACGATTCTCAGAAATCGCGTCCAGCTTACGGTTCAGCTCGCAAAGCGGATGAGTCTGAGCGCTCGGAGCACGGAGGATCTGACTTTCATGCTGAGGACCTAACGAGCGTCTGAGAACTTTGTATGAGTGGGTCAAAAGAATGAATTGCCAGTGAACGCTTTCTCCTGGTTGATCACTGGATGCTCAATGACTCAAAGCTTTCAAGCAAATATGCATTAAAACTATAAATATTACTGATTGTTTTTCACGTTGTTGTTGTTTTTATTGTATTCTGCCAGTCAGGGACAAGAAATATGAGGAATAAATAGTAGGATCCAATAAAGTTTTGCAGGCATGATTTGGTTGTGTTAACTCGCACTATTACGACTTCAAGTGTTTTTTGAAGCCACAGTAATGGCACTTTTTTTGTCTCGGTTGATTTGCAGCTTCTGTTACATTCATTGTTATATTCCCTGACTCTTTCACAACAGCATGAATATTAACAATGATTTCATATACATAAAGAAGAATTCGTAGGCAGCCAAATCATTTTCATATTTCTTCGGCTTCCCAAAGTGTTCACGAACCAGTTTTGATGACAGCTAATAACAAATGTGTTGTTCTCTCAGAAAGCAGCTTTTTATGCAGTTTGAAGGTCAAACCCTAATCAAGAACCGATCAAAGATAATGGTTAATCACACAAATCATCTGTTTTGACAACAAACAAGTCACCTCATCTTCTACAGAGTTTCTTAGAACCACGCATTTGGTCTAAGTTTTTAATGTTTGTGTATACAGGTAGTCCTCGGGTTACGACGGTCTCGAGGTACGACGATTCGAGGTTGCAACGCATCTCCTTATTTCGAGTTACACGGTTTTACGTTGGTTTTACGTTAGTTTTACATCGTAAAACTGCGGTGCAGCAGCGGAAGAATACAGTATTGTATTTTATTATTAAACGTACTGTACAGTATTTTATGTGTTTTTTGATAATTATGTATGGTAATGTGTTAGGATAGACTAAGTGCTTGGTAAAACAGGTACCGTACATGTATATGGTATGGTAATTACATACGTTCTGCCTTACATCGAAAATCGGTTTACGCCGCCGCGTAGGAACGGATCTACGTCGTAAGTCGAGGACTACCTGTAATTTCACTGAAGGAGTGATTCGTTACAGTTTAGGCAACAATGCTGTATTAAAAATAAGAATGTAGCAATGATAATAAAGCACTTTCCTGAGGAGGCATAGAGAGGTAAAATCAACCCACTGCTGTTATGCCTCTGAAATGTCAAGCAAGGTAGTCACAGAGCTGAAACTGTGCATATGTGTAAGGCAGCATAGCAGTTTGTCGTTGTGTAGTGACGGCAGACGGTCTGTTTTATGAAAGCATGCATGGTCACATGACTTCGCTCAAGTGATGTATTTATAGCTCTGAATTCCAGAGGCAGCTTTGCTTTGCACTGTTGAAACGTTTTGTTAATTAAAAAAAGACATAAGGAAAAGCTCATTTTGAAAGTGAGAGGAGGGTCTTCTGTCAGTTTCACTTAAAGGAAGAGCGACTGAAAAAGAAATGTTAGCATGGTTTATCAACAGGAGGTACAGTAGTCCCTCGCTACTTCATGGTCCGTTTTTCGTGGACTTGCTCTATCGCGGTTTTTCAAAGTAAGATTGGATGTGACACAAGCCGCACGATTGGCATGGATTTTTTTTTATTTAAAATAAATAATTTGAAATGAATTACCACCAGTGTACAGCCCACAGCTGGGAGAAGCTCCTTTCTGCAGCTGATCAGCTGATCTCCACTCTGCTGCAGCGGAGAAGTAGGCATAGCCGATAGCGCTGGCAGGTGACAGAGCCCAAATCATGACATGCTGTGCTCTTTAGAATATTGCAAAAGTGTGGGAAGGGTTTAAAACGCCTTTTTAATATACTGTACTAAAATACTTGTACTACTATTCCTACTTCGCAGTTTTTCATTTATCGTGGGGCTTCAGGGTACGGATCCCCTGCAATAAGTGAGGGACTACTGTAGATTAAAAATTATTAAATGTATGGAATTTTGTTTAAAAAGTCATCTTTGGGGAATGTTACTTTACTTTAATTTTTTCTAGAGTCAGAAACAAATACATTTGGTTGGATGGAGTTTTTCTTTACTCATTAAGCCTGATCGTCTGATCTTATATCAAACAGCAGTTTTTGCACAAATGGGATCAAAGTGTATAGCCTTGATCCCAAAGGCTTTTCTGAATCGAGCAAAATTAAGCAAGTAAACAAAGAAGGGGTGAGGGGAAGCATATTTTTCTTTACTTGATTTGAAAGGAGACCCACTGGCTCTGACTGAAAAATCTCTCCAAGGAAATCAAAAAAGGTTGAGCAAAAAAAAATAAAAAAAAGAAATAAAGAAATGTTAAAAAGCTGTTACTTCAGAAAGGCTGATCAATTAGAGTGGCTTAAACTGAGCCCTCTCTTAAGCTAATGCCAAAATAATAATCTGTTAAAATGCTCATTACAAACCAGTACGTTACAATCTGACGAATCAGAAACATGCATATGCACACACACATCTCTCTCGCTCACACACACACACACACACACACACACACAACCAGCAGCCCTGCTCCTCATTAGTGCCAAAAACCATTCACAGAGCTTTAATGAGAATATGGATTCTGGAACAAGGCAATTCAAGCAAGCACACACACATCCACCCACACACACGTGCGCAGCTGCCCTTCACACTATGAGCCTGCAGGGTGTGACAGGCAGGCACGCCAGAAGAGGATTTGCAGAGAAAAGCTTCGGGGAGGAGAAGGAGAGTGAGAGATATGGAGGAGCAGAGAAGAGGGGATTACATGGTGAATATTTCAATACTAAAACATACCAATTGGTTTGGATTCCCCTTTTTGGCATGAAATGACACACAAACGCACAAAAGGTATTAGCAGGGCTTTATCTTCTTCAGCCAACTTAACACTGACAAGTGAAGTGGTGGGTAAAACTAATAAAATAAACCTTAAGACAACGGCATCGCTCATCAAACATGCAAGAGGCAAGAACTTTTTTCTGATGGTAAAACTAATATAGCCAAGGAAAAGGGCTGTGCTGAGTACAGTATAAGAAAAGTCATATAGAAGGCTTTGTAGCGATGCTACAAGGTTCAATTTTGTGTTATTAACTTGCGAGACGACTCCAAGGAGTAAAGACGGAGATACAAGAGACATCCATGCAATAAAACCAATGATTTAATAGTGTGTGCTGTGTAATGGTATCACGGGATTTCTTCATGTACCGTACTTTCCGCCTTAAAAGTCATGCCGCCGTATACGTCGCATAAGTCCAAATGTGTCTAATAAAGTGGAAAACATAAATATGCCACTTGGCCGTATATGTCTTATCTATTATGCGTCACCACTGACCACCCGAAATGCGGACCGGTGTACCAAAAATCGATTGGCTGCCAAATGGCGGATGCGGGAGCATGCGTGTGAGGACTTTAACAAGAATTTAATAGGATTTAACACTGAAAAACCAATTATTTCTTTGCTTGACGTTACAGTAAAGGTGTGTCTCAGTTGAACGTTTACTTAATAAATGCACTTTAATGGTCAAATAAGCTGCATTTCGCCTGGGTGGTGCGGCGAAGTGAAGCTCACGGAGTTCCGGAATGAGAAGAAGGTGGCGTTGGTGTGGCAAGCCA
>JARVGQ010000672.1:21345216-21363901 GCA_031762355.1 Hypsolebias martinsi | reverse complement strand
CTTCCCCATAACATCAGACAGGCTTGTTCCCTGTCTGTTTTTAAATCCCTTCTCAAAACCCATCTCTTCTCCGTGGCCTTGGACACCATCTGAGATGTTGACTTTAATCATTTTAATTGCTTGTATTATCTGATTGTATGATTGTTCAGCTTTTATTATATGACTTTTAATCATTTTTATTATCTGACTGTTATGATTGTTTTGTTGTGTGTTTAGCACTTTGGTCCTGTGGGTGTTTAAAGTGCTCTATGAATAAAGCTGGTATGGTATGTTATGGTATGGTATAGCCACCTTAAGTTTCCTGCTGGATGTGACAGCCTTCTTGAATGAGGTTGACAGGGTGTATTCACACCAGCCCTGTTTAATCCACTTTAATCGAACTCTAGTCCGGTGTTTAAAGTGCTCTATAAATAAAACTGGTATGGTATGGTATAGCCACCTTAAGTTTCCTGCTTGATGTTACAGCCTTCTTGAATGAGGTTGACTTAGGGTGCATTCACACCAGCCCTGTCTAATCCACTTTAATCAAACTCTAGTGCATCTACCTAGAAAGTTTGGTTTGTTTGGGGACGTGTGAACATGCAATCAAACTGATGCGGACCAAAAAAGCGAACTCTGGTCCCCCTAAATACCTAGGTCTAGGTTCCCTTGAAGTGAACTCTGACGCAGTTCGAATGCAGTGTGAATGCAAGTGGACCGGAGACTGCTCCAAATGCCAGAAGAGGACCATAGCGCAGGGCATTCTATGTAAATACAACCAAAACAAATGCACATTTCTCATACCTCATATGGAGCCGTCTCAGCCGCCTTGCATAAAAAAACAACGTTCTCCATGGTTTTCTGCCTCATTTTCCGCTCATGCTGAGTCCATTGCTGAAAACAGTTAGTTTTGGCACATGAGCCACAGACAAAACAGAAATCCTAAAACTGCTAGAATTTGATGCCACGCCATGTTTTTTTTCTTCCTGAGGTAAGTTGTGTTCAGTGTCTTCTTTAGAGGTTTTCATGTTGTTTTCTTCAGTAGTTCTTGGTGCAGCGCCACCACAGGCGAGGGCTGGGGGTTGGGGGGTACAGCTTGGCTCAGTTGACTCAGTGCAGTGTGAATGCGAATCGCACTAATTGAAAGTGTAAGCAAATGTTTCTGGTCCCCAATCGAACAGAGTCTACCAGACTATCAGGTGTGAAAACAACCTACAAGTTAATCAGTTGAAGTCATGATCACATTTTGTCAGTTTCAGTTAAATCTAGTGGTTCAGGAGATATTTTGTCAAAGCCACAGATATTACCTATTTGCTACAAAATTATTCAATTCAGTTTTCAGTTTATATAGCACCAAATCACAATAAAGTTGTCTCAGGGCACTTTACAAAAACCTTCACATACATACAAAAGCCAATTAGTAAAAGTTCTCTGTCTCTAGGCAAGGAAGCCAGCAGACTCATTAAATCTTCACTTCATCACAGTCTCCCATTCTGAGCAAGCACAATGGCAACACTGGAAAGAAAAAACTCCCTTTAAACAGGAAGAAACCTCCAGCAGAACCAGGCTCAGGACAAGCAGCCATCTGCTTCAATGGGCTGGGTTTGAGAGGACAGGAAGGAGAAACAAATGCAAAATGGCAGGTCCAGATGTAAGTGTACCTCCTATTGGAAGACAGACAAAAAAACACATCAAGGATAGAAAAAAAATACATATACAAAACAGGTAGAGTAGAGTAAGTAAAGACAGCAGCAGAATGAAGATATGTGGTCAGTTTGTCCTCCAGCAGTCTGAGCCTATAGCTGCACTACTAAGGGATAGCTCAGGAAACCCAAGCCAACCCTAACTATAGGATTTATCAAAAAGGAAAGACTTAAGCCGAATCTTAAAAGTAGACAATGTGTCATCCTCACAGACAGAAAGTGGAAGTTTGTTCCACAAGATTATTGTGCATAAGTTGATTGTTTTACTGTACATCAAAGTGTGAGGTAAAAGAGTAGTAAAGAGATTCTGTTGGGGTTTAAGGCTTTTTCCCCAGATTCCACAGAATTTAATGGTTGACTGCTCTGAAAATTAAAAACTTGTGATGCATCTTTCACACTGTCTGATTAGGTGAGGGAGGTAAAAGACATAAACTGTAATTCAGTTTAGAACTTCATGTCAGGTCTCTCTTGCAAATGAGTCCTCGAGGCTCAATGAGATTAACCTGCCTAAATAAAGGTTGAATGTTGACTCAGGGAGATGGCTAAATGAAGCAACATATACACTATTTGGTTTTGTATAACTGAAAACACACTGCTCACTTGCATTCTTGTGGCTGGATGAGGCTTGTTTCTAAGAAGTTAACTCGTCTTTTTTGTCTTGTGTGGATGCGTCATACATGAATTGTGGTGAAGACATGAGATTTAACATTTTCCACTCATTTCTCACACTACAAACCTTGTTAGGATGTTTTGAACCACATCACCCTGGCAGAATTTCCCAGACATTAGTTTAGGAGAAGTAATTTCTTTGTAAGAAATTGGAAGAGATGCTTTTTACAACTCCAATTCTAAAAAGGTTGGAAGGTTGTGTAAAATATAAAGAAAACAGGATGCAATGATTTGCAAATCTCATAAACCCAAATTTGATTCAAAGTGGAACACAATTAACATAAGAAAGTTTTAAACTATAATAAATTCAAAATTTTTGCAAAAAAGGGCAATTTTCAATCAGATGGCAGCGACATCTCAGAAAAGGTGAGACGGTGTCATGTTTACTACTGTGGTCCAATTCTGTTCCAGACATTAGTTCATAAACTCAGGAACACTTCCATAAATCATTGTCTGTGAACATTTTGCTGTGGTATCCACAAATGCTGCTTAAAGTGCTATCATGCAAAGGACCCATATGTGAACACTATTCAGAAACAAAGCTGTCTTGATTGAGGCGAAGTAAGAAACTGTTCTGTCATCAGACAAACAGAAATTTGAAATTATCTGAAAATCATGGACACTACATCCTCTATACTAAACAGAGAGGGACCATCTGGCCTGTTATCAGCCCACAGTTCAAAACCTGCCTCTCTGATGGTATAGGGGTGTAATGATAGCAATAAATAGTTCAATAAATAGGAACAAAATAGTTCCTACCTGCAAAACAAACTAAAAATACACACCTGTAATACTTACTCTTCTGGAAAGAAACCATTAATGCAGAAGAGTAAAACGATTATAGAACTCCATCCATCCATCCATCCATCCATCCATCCATCCATCCATCCATCCATCCATCCATCCATCCATCCATCCATCCATCCCTGCTTCTTTCTTTCTGGGTCGTAGGGGTGGCCATATCCAGCAGTCACTGTGCGAGAGACAGATGACACCCTGAACAGGTCTCCAGTCCATGTGCAATACTTTTTTCATTACCACATTTTTGACCTACAAGCTGAGGTCAAAAATGTGTTAGGAATTTTTTTGTCTCCAAACCCTATGTGTCATTTTTTTACCACTTTTATTGTCTGTCCAACAGATCTCACTTGTAAATGAGTCTTCGAGGCTCAATGTGATTTAATTGTTTAAATAAAGGTTGAATGAATGAATCACAGGAACACATAGAGACAAACAAGATAAACAACCATCCACTCTGTCACGCACACCTAGGGACAATTTACTGTTACCTATCAGCTTAACACACATGTTTTTGGTCTGTGGGAGGAAATCGGAGTACTCAGAGAAAACCCATGCATGCACATAGAGAACATGCAAATTCTACTCAGAAAGGCCCCTGGCCGGGATTTGATCCAGTGACCTACTCGCTGAGAGGTGACAGCTCAACCAACTGCTCCACCGTGCCGCCATTAGAACACCATATGCTTAAAAAAATGGACCTGTTCATAAAATCAAAGCAATGGGTGTTAACTAACACAGTTTGTTTGATTTTATTATCATTATCCATTATGTAAGCGTAAGTAATTTAGTTTTGTTAAAGGAAAGCAGACTTTCTCTGCAACCTGTGAAAAATGACAGCTAATCCCTTGTCCCCTCAGTGGCCTTGCTAACCACAGAGCTATAATCAGTTCTGACAGGGTGATATCTGAGAGAAGTGCAACCAGAGGGTAAAATGTCCTGCCTGTGTCATGACAAAGATATTAAAGGAATCTGTCTTCTTTATCCACTCAGAGAACAATCCCCAGCACTGCAGCTCTTTCCACTTTTAAAATATGGAGGGATCAAAAAACTGAAGAGTCTTGACAGAGACTCATAAAGCAGAAGGAAATCTGTAATCTTTCTGGTGTGAAGCATTATTATTTCCAAAGCTGATTTGAAGTTAATGTCATATCCACCAACATGGGATTCGTGGCTGACTCTGAACTAATATCAGTTTTATGGGTTGCATTTTTTTAATAAACTCCCCCCCAAAAATAAATAAATAAATAAACATAATGCCACAGTATAAATTGTGAGTTTGATGAAATTAGGAAACTGCTTTGATTGTAAAATACAGTAGATTCTTCTCCCTACATAGTTGGAATATGACAGTAACTATGACATAATGCGCTCTCATAGCAAAGACTTCACACTGATCATACACATTTCAAGAAGTTAGTACATTAATTAAAACACTAACATTTCTTGAAGGATTTCATGTTGCCAACACTTTCTCTGCCAGGATTTTGACTAAAATCAACTTATGTTGCAAAATGAAAAAGATGTAGCACTTTTGGTCAGACCTTGAAAATAACATTATGCAGGGTCTCACGAAAAACTGTAAAGTGTTACATTTATAGTGTCTATTGATAGTTATTACAGTCTTTTTTGGGTTGGCTAATGTTTAGCTGTGGCAAACATGAGTTGGATTAGATCTAAAAGTTAATCAGTGTTGGTTTTATTGGTTAAAGACAGAAAAGTTCATGCTCAATCATACAGGTACAACATCCAATAACTGTCCAGATGACCTGATTGACCAATATTGGGTTAAAGACATAGTTTTCAACAAATATGCTGCATATTGTGCAATGCGTGTTTGAGGACAATACTCAGTTACTACCACACCCACTTTTAGCTTGACATTTGTAAAATTTCCTGAACTATACCCATTCTAGTGTTTTCTATGTAAGTACAAGCACCTACAAGCACCCTGCAGATGTTGGATGCTGCCTATCATGGTGCGCAAAGATTTATAACTGGCTATAGCTACTGTACCCACCATTGTACCCTGTATTCACTGGTTGCCTGGTATTCATTAATGTCATGCAGACTCGCTCACTGGTACATTTTCATGTTTAAATCTCTTCTTGGTCTGTTGCCTTTTTACATCTCCTCCTACATGTCTCTGCGTGAGTGCAGCTACAGCGTGCGCTCTCAGGACATTATTACCTGCAGTGTTCCCTCAGTGAGGACTGAACTAGGCCAAAGGACCTTCACCTACTCCGCTCATGTTTCCTGGAATATCTTGCAAAAAGATCTAAAGCTCTCGACCTTGACCTCTCTAAGAGGCTTCAAACATCTGTTAAGCTCGTGGGAAAAACCAATGCAGACATGTTCCTGTTTTTAGTTTTCTACACAGTATTTTAATCTAGCTGGGTTTTTTCGCTTCTCTTTTCCTTTTGACTGTCCTTTTGGTTGCCATTTTATTTAATTTGTAAAAAATAAAAAATCTGTATGCCTCTTTTATGATTGTCTATTGCTGCTGTTGTTATCCACTGTTTCATCACTCTTTGTTAAAGAAATCAGGTCTCTATGGTCAAGGAGTCCCCGAGGCTAAATGGGATTAACCTGTCTAAATAAAGGTTGAATGAATGAAAAATCCTCCCCTCAATTGATTTATTCTTTTAATGAAGTAGATGCCATTTCCAGGATTCTGGTGTATTTTAACATGTTGTTAAAACATCTACGTTTACCTACATCTGTAAACACTTGATTCAATAACTATTTTAGAATAAATCACACAACAATAAGTAGCCTGACCAACAGCTCTCCTTGTGTGAATAGAGCACGCTCTGCTTCTCTCGTGCATCCTAACCCCCTCACCCCGGTCGACAACTGCTGGCATTAACGTAGCGCTAGGCAATACAGGTGCGCACTAGCAAAGATGCTACAAATGTAGTGCTCGCTTCTCTCACACATCCTACTCCCCCGGTCGACAACTGTCGGCACTAACGTAGTGCTAAGCTAGAGCGCAACACAGAGGTGTCTCCCCCCAACTCCCCCCGCCCTGTCAATAAAAAAACCCAGAAGAGATGAGCTCCCTGTCAAGCCAAGTGACGTTGGGCAAACCATGCCTGCAGTGTGGTGATCTGTTGTAGGTAACCAGGAAAACCCGAAGTGGACTTATAGTGGTTTGAGTGTTCTCTGGTTAATCAAGTGGAATGGATTTGTTCATGAAGAAATAGAAGCAGCGCTGGGTGAAGTAATGTTTCATGATGTGTGTGTCTGTGTGTGTGTGTGTGGGGGGGGGGGGGTTCCCAAATGAATATTTTTTAAATGTGAGGGGGACACGTCCCCTTCACATATAACACATCTCTTGTGTGTGAATGATGTGGACATAAGACAACCAGCAAGTCCTTTCCAGCTGATTTACAAAGAAGAAAACATCACAAGCACACAAACAAGCTGACATCTCACAAAGAGGCAATAAAATTATTTTGGCTGTTTGTTTTAATGTAAGCAGTGCTGACTGACCTTATCCAGAATGAACTTGTTGAGGTACGGCATGTATCCCTGGTTAGAGACGGGACCCTCGTCGTCATCTTTAAAGTGTTCTTCCAGAGCCACCGGGTCATGTGGGATCCTCAAGATTGTACATAAGTTATGAGACAGAACCTGGAATCAAAGCAAACACCGATGTCTAATCCAGCTTTGCTCAGACGAAAATTAAGACGAGACATAACAGACCGGAAATGAAGGGACAAAGGTATATCTAGTTTGGACAAAGTTTTTAAAAAGTCTTTTCCTAAGGTCCCCTTTGTTTTCTTGTAAGTCGTGCAGTTTTTTATTAAGATGTTGAAATGCTAATAAATTCATTTATTTAATTCATTCTTGCTCAAGTGTTTTACACTAAAAACAAAGGACAAGCCTTGATGCTCCACTGTCTCACAAGAACAAACAAAACAAGAAAAAGTCAACATGAATGTGAAAATTCAACCTGAGCCCTTTCAGAAGCTCCAAAACTTTAGTTTGAGGGGAAAAGCAGAATGTTGACACCATACACCACTTCTTGGAGTAAAATTAAACAAATTGGGTGAGTTTCTTATTGAAATCTTGTTCTGTGTACGTAGGCCTGCCGCAATAAACAATAAATCAATTAATTGCATGATAAATGAAAATGATCTACCTCATTTTCATTTATCGGCTTCATCATTTCTTTGTGTCTCTCTTTCTCTACTGAAGACACTGGATGACAAAAAAGCTAAACTCTAGTGCTCTTCACTGACCCCTCTCTTTCTCTTTTCTTTTTAAAATCCGTTTTAACTCTTTTTTCTTAAAGAGACACGCTGCTCGCTCCCTCACTATCCATCCTTCGGCTCAAACAGTATTATACTGCCACCTAGTGGTCAGAAAAGGCATTCACAAAAAATTAACCAACATCTTAATTTTGACATTGCTAATTATTGTGAAATTTCAAACAATATTATCATTTATCGCAATAATTTCTGAGACAATCGCCCAGCAAAATTTGTTATCGTGACAGGCCTAGTCTATTCTAAAGGAGTTAACATCACCCTGCACCTTTCATGCCATAGTTTAGGTTGAGCGCATTCAAGAAATGAATAATCATAGAAATCTCACGCAATACAATTGTAGATTACTCTCGGCTACTACTGCACCAACTATCAGCTCAGTATCTGTAAAATTGACTGCGCATTTTTGTATTTTCTAAGGTCAGTTATCTGTGATGGCCATTGGGTCGATTCCAAATGTTAGTCACTTGTAGAGGTACGTAAAGTAATTGCTTCCTGGTAGTTTTATTAAAAATAATCTTGTGTATGATGAGTTTTTGCTAACAGATAGCCTCTAAATATTACAATTTTGAACAATTATTTTGCACAATCTATTAGTTGCCTCTTGACAAGAAAGATTGCCAGATTGAATCTCGGCCAGGGGCCTTTCTTGGTGGAGTTTACATGTTCTCTCCGTGCATAAGTGGGTTTTCTCAGGGTACTCTGGTTTCCTCCCACAGACCAAAAACATGAATGTTAGGCTGATTGGTAACTAAATCATCCCTAGGTGTGAGTGAGAGAATGAATGGTTGTTTGTCTTGTGTGTCCCTCTGCCGGCTGTGGATGAGTGGTTAGAGCAGTCACCCTCTAATGTAAGAGTTAGGGGTTCGATTCCACCAGCGGTCACATGCCGAAGTGTCCCTGGGCAAAACACTGAACCCCTCGTTGCCTCCAATGTGGGTCCTATCAGTGTATGACTGTGATAAAGCACTGATTATTCTTTGTTTAGATCTAGTAGATGAGTGGGTAAATGAGGCACAGATTGTAGTGTAAAGAGCTTTCAGTCTCTTCATGGATGGAATGGTGATATAAGGACAGTCCATTTACCATTTACCATCTCTGTGTCCTTGTGTCGGACTTGCGACCTGTTCAGGGTGTCCTTTGCCTCTTGCAGAGTGACTGGTTGATATGGGCACCAGTGACTTGCATGTTCCAAAAGAGAAAAATGCGGATAAAGATTATAGATGGATGTTGATACGTATAGTATTTGATGGGAATGACTGAAATTGCCATACCAATTTTTAGGTCAGTACCTTGAGAGTTGTAGCCATTTTCTTCCTTAGATAGATAACTTTACTAATTTGCTTTTTTTTAAATATGTTAATGTTTCTACAAAATGCCCTGAGACAACATTTGTTGTGAATTGGTGCTATATAAATAAACTGAATTGAATTGAATTTTTAAGGTCAGTTGGCAAAATAAATAATGTATTTTGGTGATGGGAGACAAAAATGTGAAATGTTTTACCTTTAGCAAATCTCACACTTGTAAGACATACAATTAATTCAACCTTACTTTTTCAAAAACAAAATGTTTAATCCATTTTGTCTCACTGTACTGAGTCATCTGTGTTTGATGGTCTTTGTGTCAGTCGGGCGACTGAAGCCAGAATTTGCTTCAATAGCTTTAGATGTGGATTTAATTTTCACTAATGGATCCTACTTGTTCGTGTACCCAGATTAAGGACACAGGGACGACTGCTTCACTGATCATGCATGACAACACAGAGTGACCATTTCTTATTATTTTATCAAATAAAGAATCAAAATATGTCGGTTTTAGGTCATGTAGATTTGACTCATGGTCCCAAATGAGACTAAGCAAAGTAAAAACAATCTGCAGTAATGTTCTTTGGTTGTCCTTACATCAGAAGACTTCTACAAATGTGAGAATAATAATAATAATAATAAAAATTTCAGGAAAAGCTTTAAAAAATAATTGCATAATTGATGCAAGTGTTTTTGCACTTAAATTTTCCTCTTCTTGTCTGTTTGCTGTCTTCTTTACATCAACCATATTAATTAGGACTGAGGCTCCCTGAGTGTCTGTTTTACATCATTATTGGAACAGTGTCATCATGGTACCTCAGCTGCCGGTTTAGTTTATGTTTTGCTTGCTCTTTAAACAGTTTAGAATCTCAGTAACACTCTCAGCAGCTGAGGAGAAACAATAATCTCATAGGATGTCTTTTTCACCGCCCTGCTGCGTATCTGTTCTGGTGCCCAGTGCTTATCGGTGAAACATGAGTCTCTCAGATTTGAGCTTACAGCAGCACATTTAGAGTCCTGTCTGGCAAGGAAATGTAGCTCTAATCCAATTGGCTGAAGCTTTAGTAAAAGCTTTCCTTATTGGGTGATAAGGAAACTGGACGCCAAGGTTTCTGTAAGCACAACGGGGAGCTGGGAGTCCCAGTGGTTCTGTGGGGCAGACAGCAACAGAATGTGCCAATGTTTTAAATGCACCATAATAAAGAACCCATCTGCACTCTGCTGATTCAAATCCATCCAGCTGACCATATCTGCTTGTGTTGTTTACCACGCACACATGCAAATACACATGCAAACACACACACACTCCCACCAGCATGTCATCTGCAGGAACAGGAATGGCTTTCATCATGTTTGAGGAAACATCTTCTGGGCTGGCAAAATAACAAAGACATGAAAACAGGAATATGAGCTCGTGCGATTGTGGTACACGTGTGCACACGTGATGAAGTCTTGTTTTTCTTATTAAACAGACATAAAATTGGGCTGCCAACATCCACTGCAGTCGTTCCTGTTTCCTTTCACCTCTGTGGAATCCAGCAATAGGTCAGAGTGACAGAGGCACGAGATAGAAAACAGAGAAACAAAGACAGTAAGACGGAGGGAGAGAGTCGGAGAGATAACCATGTAAGGGTTTCTGTATCACAGCTCACACCACTTACATCAAAACTGACCCTGAAACGAACCTTTCAGAGATTGGTCGTTCAAGTAACTTCAAATGCAACTTTGTGTGGCTGCTTTACAACAAAGCAAAAACACCTGTCACATAAGATGCAAGAGAGCCATGGTTTCTCAACCCTTCCAGCTACTGACCCATAAAATAACAGTTGAAGAAATATGTGAGCTGGTTGAAGCCTTCAAATATCTCTAAGCTGACTAAATAAGGGCATAATGACAACACAACCCTAAAGATCATTATATTGTTATTAATTTATAAATACAGGTACTGTTTTTCTCCCAATTATTCAAACTAAAAAAATCGTTCAAAACAACCCAAGTTGTAACTTAGCACTGGGTCAGAATTAGGACTGAACAATGTATTGCATTTGCAATAATATTGCAATTTGATAAAACAAGATTATCTAATAGCAAAGGCTGAAATTTGATTGGTTACGTGATGTGGTGACGTGACTTGCAAGTGAGCGAAGCAGAGCCAAGCAGAGCAGGGAGCGGGAGAAGTCAACACTGTGTTTTAGCTGGTTGCACAATCGCTTCAGGCTCGACAGAAGCTGACACATCTGAAAGTTTGATACCAATGAGGGGCAGCACGTCCGTCGTTTGGTATTATATTGGCTATAAAAAAGAAGGCACTGCACAATGACATGTATTGTGCAGAACCTGCCTTGCCACAAAGCTATGCACGATAGTTGCATGGCTAGAATACCAACAGTCAATGCTTCAACTTAAAGTAAGCAACATACCAGCTGACAGGGATCACTGACCGAACTGTTTGAAGGTATTACTCCGTATGAACATACAGTAATTCAAAACGGCACACAGAAATAAATCGAGCAATAATGGAGTTCATAGCCAAATATATGATGCCCATTAAAATAGTGACCAATCCTGGGTTTATGGCTTTGGTAACCACAATGGATAAGCGGTACAGAATGCCCTTGCGCACACGCCAAGTTGCTATCCTATGTACAAAAAATGCAGAAACAGAGTTGTAGCGGAGCTGAAAACAGTGGAGTTTTTTGCAACTGAAACAGATTGATGTATTGATTGTGTTAATTGAAAAATACATGAGAAGGAGACATTGAAAAATAATTGCATATTAAATCGCAATATTGAGGTAAAAGATCGCAATTAGAAGATTTTCCAAAATCGTTCAGCCCTAGTCAGAATCTGGATTGTTAGTACAACTTGGGTTAACGCTACCTAGCTCGTGCTAACCGCTAGCATCATCTGGCCAGCCACAACTTTCTCCCCTTTATTTAAACAGATTAAACGCATAATTGAGATTGAGATCTTATTTGCAAAGTGGACCTGGGAATGTTATACATTAATTATTTTAGGAAACCAAACTCACTGTCTAGGACAAGATGATGTTCTTAGCAAAGCCAAACAGGTCAAACGTATTATTTCAATACATTTTTACTGTATTACCTTTACTTATTTTGTTTGTAAAGAAGAGGTCCAGACAGTCCTGATGTGGTCATATCTGGAGTAGAATGGCGGACAGCGAAGAATGACCCAACTCATCGCCGACCCAACCACTGGGTCAAACTTTCTGACAAAAGGTTTGGTCAAAGCAACCGAACACAACAACTTTAACCCAGCAATTTAATTATCAAAATAACCCAGCAGTCCTTAGTGCGTAGTGAAAATATGAAGTGAGGAACAGTTTTGAAATTTGACTTGATTACTTGATCTCAGGACCTTCACATGGTGTAACCCACAGTGGGGTCCTGAGGCCTAACTCCAAATTTTTGTTAGAGAAATATTAGTTTCTGTTAGTGTCTATGGCCTTTATTGAAGCATTATTTCTTGGGTACAAATTGATTCTCTGACTACTATATTTAAGAATGAATTGGATTTTTTCGGAGTGTAATTTTTGTCTTTGTCTGCAGCGATTGTTCTGATTTGTCTTTGTATAAACCGTGAATGCTAAAAAGGAGCTGCTCAGTTTGTTGCTTTTGTAGAGACTGAGTTCAGTTTTTCTAGTTACATTTTTTTTGTCTCATGAAAAATAAAATGCAAAGCACTAGCGTGTGTTCGTTCGCAACAGGAGAAATCTACTGCTTTTTTCGTTTAATTTTTTGAGGAAAAATGCTCCAGATGGCAGTGTGGTTTACTGGTTTGTCAGAATCTCTGGGGTCCAAACTGACATTAATTTGCAAGAAGCTTGTTTTATATTGACCATTAAAGCAAAATATAATTTCAAGTAAACCAGAGTAACTGTAGTCTACTTCAGATTGGACAAAATCCCATATGATTGCAAATAGATTTGCAGATTATATTGAATAAATTCAAATGTGTGCTTTTTAAAAAGTTTTTGTGGAATTTTGATAAACCTGAGCTAAAAATTGCTCTGTTAAACTTCACTTCTCAATTGCCTCCTTTTGAATAAAAATATATTCTTTGTCTGCTCACTGGATTTTCAGTTTTTCTTCCTCGTATAATGAGGGACCGTGGAGGATGATTGATGTGCCTTTTTTATTGATTTTGCTTTTATTTTCAGTTTGTTAAAGCACAAAGCCTCACTTATTACCATAAGTTAAGATACCACATCTTGAAGATTATTTAGCCGAGGATAAACTAACGGTTTTAGATGGTAACTGCACGTTGAGTACACAAGCAGACTAAACGGTTCATCTGAGGGTATTCTCAGAGCAAACTGAATGTTCTTCACTGCATGAGAACATCAGTATTCAGATGCATGAGGTATCTGTTTATCATCAGAAACGCACCATGCTCCAAAAGAAAGACAGATGCCTTTTGCTCTATTGGATATTGAAAACGTGTGATTACAGTCCCTGCTGTCGCAAGTGAAACAATACGATGACACGGTGTGCACTCATCTCATCACATCATTGTGAGCGTGATCTTACGTTTTCAATCTCAGACTCTGAACACGGATCCATCTTTCTCCTACACAGCATGTTCCCTTTCTCATTGCGAACTGTGATTTCACACACCCGGACACTGACGCCTTTGGTATCTCGTCATTCCTATTTACTCACGTTGTTTGCTGCTGTCATTTTATGTATCAATTTTGCTTTTGGCTGTTTCATCCTTACTGGCTGTATTACATAGAAGAAACTGAAACTAAACAGGAAATGTCCAGCAGACAGGAGACTGACCAAAATGACCTTTGGGAGAAAAAGAAATAAGAAAAGAATGTAAACAAGGAAGGATGTAAATGACGACTAAAAAGGACTGTTGTAGACATTCAGTGATTTATCTGCAAGTTTTATTGAAGTTTGTCCATTGGTTTATGAGATACTCTGCTAACAGAAACTTGAACAGACATAAGCCTTAACGTCTGCCTTTGCTTTTGGTGACTGGCGATAAATGAAGAAATAAAACAGACACTTCCTAATTTTTTTCCACTCTTTTGGAGATAAGCAAAAGTTTATAGCTAGATTCTAGCTAGATGTGATTCTTCTCCAAGTTGAAATGTGGTGCCCTTCTATTAATGAAACACACATTTTAACAGCCACATTTGCACATCCTCATTTCATTTCTTTTCATTCTCTCAAATATTTCCTCATATTCATTCCTATTCGAGCTCACACTCACAGAAAGTCACAGCCGTCTGTAGTCCCTTCGCTCCTCCTCATGTCCCGGCTCTGCTTACTGTGTCAAAAAGAGCTTAGATCAGGGAAACTATAGCTTGACCTCATTCAGAGTTCCAGGAAGATCAAGCTATTTATTCAAACCAAGCAGATCATGTTGGAGGAGCGAGTGAAACACTGCCAATCAGAAACCTGGTACGGTTTAACAAAACTGGCTGAATTAACAATGTGAAGTAAAGCTACAGTTCTAGGACTGCAAATCTCTGTTAGTAGTGTATTGTTAAATTTTGCTTTAAAACAAATAGATAAGTCATTTGGGTTCAGAACAAGTGGAAAAAAGTTTTGCTGGTGACATTTTGTGCATTTAATAGATTTCAGTTTGCTACTGTTATACAGTAGTTTAAAGTTTTATTTACAGTATTTAAAAGAGGTTAAATTGACTTTTAGCAGACAAATGTTCTTTGCTGCTCATCAGGATATTGCTTTTGTAGTCCCAATGAAACCAGAATTGTAAGTTTTAATTAAATGTACCTTTTTGTTTAGATGTTTTTGATCAAATCAACATCATCATCAGCAGATCAAATGTGGCTTGCTACCCAGTCTAGAGGGACGTATGTAACCCGAGCTGGCAAAATGAGTTACAATGAGGAATTTTTCCAATTTTAAGTAAAAAAGAAAACACAACAAAAAAAAGTTGGATAATCGACCTCTGCTTCTCACAGTAGTTGAAGTCAGTTTATCAGCTATCAGTTTCGGCTATCAGGCTCCTCTTTAAGTTGACAGACTCTCGTCTTCACAAACATGGTTCAATATCAATTTGACATTAGTAAGTGATAAACATCCATGACCTTTACGTCCCCATCAAAAACTGCCAGCTGGTGGTGGTTTTCCAGTCAGTTGGTAGGTTAGCATCAGCGGGCAAACAGGCACCTGACAGAAAGCTGACTGTTCTCTGAGCAACACACTGCTGAAAGAGAATTGGACCGGCAATGATGAAAGAAGGCGAACACTCAACTAGGCCTGTTGCGATAAACAATAAATCAATCACATGATAAATGAAAATTATCAACCTCATGTTCATTTATCGGCTTTGTCGTTTCTTTGTTTCTACTGAAGGCACTGGATGACAAAAAGCTCAACTCCGGTGCTCTTCACTGACCCCTCTCTTTCTCTTTAAAATCTATTTTAACCATCCAAAATTGCATTTTTGGATGATTAAAAGTAGCTAAGCTGAGAAGCTAAGTTCAAGCTAAGCTAACAACCCAACCTTGGGAAAAAATGTCCGTTTTGTTGAAGCTCCATAATTCACAGTTGAAACCTGTGCCTTTGTGTAAAAAGTTTTTCTCTGCAAAAAGAAGCTGAGAACTACTGATTTTTTTAAATTTTTTTATTAAAAACTTTGTGTGAAAAATGCTATGCTAAAGAGTTCAAACCACACCGAGCAGCTGCCATTTTGGGAACCCAAGAGAGACAGCCCATGTCACGTCAAGGGGCCTCCCTCCCATTTTTCTTAAACAGACACGCTTCTCGCTCCCTTACTATCCTTCCTTTGGTTCAAATGGTTTTATACTGCCATCCAGTGGTGAAAAAAGGTACCACACACAAAAATTTACAAAAATTTCTTCTTAAATTTGACAATAATTACTAATTATTGTCAAATTTCAAACCGCATTATAGTTTATCACAATAATTTCTGAGACAATTAATCGCCCAGCAAAATTTGTTATCATGACAGGCTTACACTCATTAGTCCCAACTGAACTTTTGCTTACAAAATGTTTTTTCCCTTTATAAAGTCAAAGAAGAAAAACCTTCTTTTCGTCATAATTTTAATAGATAATTTAAATTGAATTGTTTATCCCTTCACATATTTGTTTCAATTACACATCATGAAAGCCATCAGCTGTCTCAGAGTAAATTGGGGAAATCGTTGTGCTGAACAGAAACACCCTTTGTGATTATTCTTACTTTTTGTAGAGTATGTCTCTCTACTATAATGACCCATTGACTGGGGTTATCAGATACATTCTTACTTTGGTGTTAAGCAGTGGCATATCACTCTGTTATGGAGATTATCTGGGAGATGCTGTGTGAGATTTCAGAATTGGGTGTTTCTTTAATGAAAAGGGTTATAAGGGATTCTCCCTGCACACCCAGCAGCTCATGCAGAATCACTAATGAAAGTGAATGCTTATCTCAGTTGAGCAACTTCTTATTGACCAACTCCAACACTCAGGTATGCCCAAGTCGACATAATGACCTCAGGACAAAAGATAAAACACTTGCACTTATCATTTATAAACAGATATAATGCTCCGGGTCGTGGGAGAGAGTTTGCCTCAGGTGGAGGATTTCAAGTTTCTGGACGTCTTGTTCACGAGTGATGATAGGATGGAGTGGGAGATGGGTGGACAGATTGGCACCTCGTCTTCAGTAATGAGGGCGTTGCTTCGGTCTGTTGTGGTGAAAAGAGAGCTGACTCGAAAGGAAAATCTCTCGATTTACTGGGCTGTCTATGTTCCAACCCTCAGCTATGGTCATGAGGTTTGGATTATGACCGAAAGAACGAGATCCTGGATCAAAATGGACTTCGTAGGGTGTCCAGGCTCAGCTTTAGAGGTAGGATGAGGAGCTCCATCATCCTGGGGGAGCTCTGAGTAGAGCCTCTGCTCCTCCACATCGAAATGAGTCAGTTAAGGCGGTTCAGGCATTTGATCAGGACGCCTCCTGGACACCTCCCTTTAGAGGATTTCCAGACACGTCCCACTGGTAGGAGGCTCTGGGGAAGACCCAGAATCAGAGGGATTGTGTGTCTTCTATGGTTTGGGAACACTTCAGGGTCTCCCAGAATGCGCTGAAAAGTGTCGCTGGGGATGTCTGGGTTTCTCTCCTGGACCTGATGCCTCTGCGACCTGATTACAGATAAGCAGTAGAAGATTGATGGATGGATATTATGCGTAGTCAGGTCAGTGTGTTTATGGAGTCAAAGACATTCCTGTTATTTGCCGTTAAGCTGCTTAGCTGTATCCAAGCATGTTTGGCGTGCTGGCTGGGAAGACCGGGGTGAAAAGCAGAAGATGCAACAGAGCAGTGAACTCTTCCTGACAATCATACATGCTAGAGAGCTGACACACAGCGCTCGCTGTGAAGCGCCACCGTATTTCCTCTGAGATCTTTTCATCTTCTCACTCCAGCAGACACATCAGTCTGCCTGACTGTATGCACAGCCACCTCTCAGTCAGCTCTGTGTGTGCACGTGTACGTGCGTGTGAAGCTGTGAATAAGAAGGGAAGGACAAAAGAGGAGGGTATAGGTTCATGTGCAAAAATCTGTTTGTGTCAGATCTATTAAGCCATGTCCATGCCTTTTCCTACCTAATCAAATTGTTAATCATTATTAACTTTTGGCATGAAGCTTCTTTTTCATCTTATTATTTTGAGTAACAAGATGTTGAAATGCCAGCAGCCTAGTGTATAAAACTCAGAAAAATAAACTGAATGTAATAATGTGAATTTGTTTTTGATTACGTTTTTTTTAGACGTACAACTATTTAATCTGTAGTTGGATAAAATGAGATCAGCTTTAATCGTCAAGGTTCTTGTGTTTAAACACCAAAAATCAAAGGGTTACAGTTTTAAACTAAAATTAATTTCTAAATTGCGGTTAAACGTGGTAAAGTTTGATGATCGTTAAAGCAGTATGAATGTTTTTAAATCAACAGCAAACAATGTTTTATCACTAAACTGCTCATTTTAAGTTGTTACAGGCTTGATTTTGTCATTGGAGTCTGAATTTCAACCTCATGTCCATATAACAAACTCGTCAAACTCTTCATCAGCAGAGCTGGAGTCTGACAGCTCTCAAATGGCTTACACCAAGTTGTTTCTTACCTTTTTAAAACACACTGCAGGCTTGAGCACGCACCTGTGATCAGAAACTCATCTGACTTAGATTCTGTGAAGGTTTGGCTCAGTTTGAAGTTACTATAAATAGGAAGCTATTTTACCACAAACAATGAGTTATACTGCAAACAAACATCAGACTCCCTGATACTGTCAGGAAGGGAAGCACACTGTACCTACTTTAGCTTGCAGACTGAGTTTGTGTGCATATAAAGTGGCAAACCAGTGACATCCTGTCATGATTGTGGATAAAATTAGCCGACACTCACCTCTGTTACTGCTCACCCTGTGGGATGAGAAGCCAGCCTCTGCTAATCTGACCAAACTGTCATAAGGGATTAACAACTTTTGCTGGATAGTAATACACAATGCATCACAAATTTATTGTTACTGCAATATCTGTACAATACCAATATCCCAAAGGACTTCTTGGACTGCAATATGTCGTAGATTATTATATTTCAAGTATTCATGTTCTGTAAGTTTGGTCCAGCAGACTTTTACACCTGCTGTGATGATGACAGTAATGAAAGTATGAAGTGAGGAAAAGTTGGCTCATCACAATAATAGAAAAAACATTGCAAGTTTTTTTGTTTTTTTTACTATTGTGCAGCCCTATTGTGCAGTGATTTTTGAAATGATCAATACATTTGAACTAAAATCCAATGCAAGTAATATAATTTTGGCAACGCAATTAGATTAAGTTGTATGTTTGAAATATAATGAATCTGCATTGACAGTGCTGGACCAGAGGTCATTTCTGTCTATCAAAAAACTACCAAATTTTCTGGCATATAAGTCGCAGTTATATAT
>JARVGQ010000672.1:21163247-21178644 GCA_031762355.1 Hypsolebias martinsi | reverse complement strand
GCGTAGCTCATATGAAATAGAACGATGGTTACGTATTGTAACCCAAGATTCTATGAATATGAGCGTAGCCCTTTAGAATTCGGGCCTCACTGCTCCTGAGTGGCTGAATGACGGCTACTTAGGAGACGTTTACCCCGCGTTAGCATAATTTATAGGCGCGGGGCGGGGCCCACACGGGGGTGGGCGCGGACTATTAGGTTTCAGCAGACGCGCTGCGCGCGGAGGGATATCCAATAAGCGAAGCTGTCTAAAGGGCTACGCTCATATTCATAGAATCTTGGGTTACAATACGTAACCATCGTTTCTTTTTGCAGAGAGAAACTTTTTACACGAAGGCACAGGTTTCAACCGTGAATTATGGTGCTTTGACAAGATTGAGGTTTATTCCCTGAGGTCGGCCTGTTAGCTTAGCTCGTAGCTTAACTTCCCAGCTTAGCTGCTTTTAACAATCCAAAAACGGTTAAAATAGATTTTAAAAAGAAAAGAGAAAAGGAGGGGTCAGTGAAGAGCACCACAGTTGAGCCTTGTCATTCAGTGTCCAGTAGAAAGAGAGAGACATGAAGAAACGATAAAGCCGATAAATGAAAATGAGGTTGATAATTTTATCATGTGATTAATTGATTTATTGGTTATCGTGACAGGCCTACTGCCCATGACATCAAAATCAATAAAAAAAACAGGATGTCATATTTAAGAATAAAATAAAATCAGAAGTAGGATGACAATGAGATTAGCCGTCTCACCTCTGTAAGACCTTTCATTCAGCTCACTCTCCTGACCCGTCTGAACAGGAAGCACAATCTCCAGTTTGGGTGGCGAGGCGCTCAAAGGGTCAGTGCCAGGTGGCACAGGTGAAGGTGTGTGAGGAGGAAGACCATGGTTGCCCTCACCGAGAGCGCACATTCCCGTTTCTGATCCGAGTCCAGTATCCGCCACTGACGGATCCATGAGGACATCGGCTAACTCCCTCTGGAGCTGCTGCTCACTTCCATTCCCCACAATCTGACACAGACACAAAGAAATAACAAACATATCGTGTAATAAAGAACAAGATTTGTTTAAAAAGTCAGTGTAAGAATCATCATAACATGTCAAATTTCTACTTTTCTATAAGTTTACCCCAATCGCATGAGAACTGTCCAACAGTCTTTGAAAATGTGAAGCGAATTACTCAGATTTCACGTCAGTGGCTGAAGTGTGTTGAAAAACTTTACGTGTGGGCTTAAAATATATTTTGAATTGCACTGTATTTAATATTAGTGATTTTTAGTAAAGTCAGTATATTAGTTTGTGGTGAAAAATAACACACTGAAGACGCAAAGGTAGAAAAATCTGTTGATAAAACTAAAGGCCAAATTCACTGTGCCTGTGTTGGCAGCAGGAAACAGTAGAGGGCACTACCGAACTGACCAACACAGCAGTGTAAAAATACACAAGTAATACCTGTACTTTAGAGGTCTATGCAACACGTATATCTACAGCAGGACATAATCTAAGAAAAATACATTATTCTTTGTAAAGACTGATGCAAATCTGCTGTGACGTTTTTCACATTGAGCACTTTTGCTGTCACTAAACAGTAGCAGTGTGGCTTTAATTTACAGGTGGAGCTACAAGCCTGGGCAGGTAACTGGTCTACAGTCTATAGCTAAAAATGCCATCCTCTGCCTTTATTAAAATACACAACCATCTCCTCACAAGAGGAGAAAAATATACAAGAAACAAGAATCACAGACAGAATCACCACAGAATCACATCACAGAGATAATTGTATATACAAGCAAAAAATAGTCTCGGAAGGGGAAAAAAGGAAAAATAGCTTGAGACTGACCTTAAAGCTGACCCCTTCCTCAGAAATCACCTGCATAACAAACAACAAGTTTAGACAAACCGACTCGTCTCCTGACTAAATCAGCTGACTTGGAGGGAAATGTGCAAAAAAAAGTAAGTCTCCAAAATAAATCAACATGATAAGAAGATAACCAAAAGTCAATGAATGGAGTGATTTTACCTTCACACAATGAAAAAAGTGAATGTCAGGTGCTGATTTTTTTATCTATCTGACAGCGAGCAGAAACAACAGTTCAACTTTGTTCCTCATACAAACAAAACTGATCATTAAATTCTGTCCCAGCATTCATGTCCAACATCCTTTTATCAAATGGTTAGACAACGTCCTTGCTACTCTGGCGCCACCTGCTGGTAGTTTAACCACAGTAACACATTTTTCTATACAAGGTAGTACCAGTATAGTAAGAAACTAATAGAATGAGTGAGTGAAACAAGTGAGCTGCTTAATTTAATTTAGTAAAATATGAGAGAAGTACTATAAACCCATTAGGAACACATATAAGATTCAGCTGCACCTAGAGTCTTTATTCACTTGTAAAATGCCACACCCTATTTGCAAAAATATATTTTTTTAAATTTACAAATCATTTAATGTGAGCAGATGCACTATTTAAAAGCCACTGATTTCCTGAGAAAACACTCAGGAAAGCTGTAAATTCAACAGTGAAGGGGATACTGCAAACAGACCACAGTAAGAAATAATATAAAAATAGAATAGAAATGAATTCAAAAGATATCTGCAGTGGTGGGCACGGTCCCGCTAATAGCAGAACTTTCCATTTAGCGGATTAGTGTTTTCGCTAACTTTGAATACCTTTAGCGGAAATAGCTTCCGCTAAATTTAAATCCAGTAAATTAAAGTCTGCATTTTTTTTCAAAGACAGTTCTCCATTTAAAGCTTATAGGAGGAGATTTACACAGAGATGCTATCACCCGGTGACATCACCAACCTTTTCCTCTTCATATCTACTGCAAACAGTCTCTGACTCATGATGTCAGTTTATAGCCAGTAACAAAAACTTTTTAAGATAAATGCCAAAACAAACCAGAACTTGAAAATAACATGAAAAATCCAGTTTCACACTCAGAAACATTGCACACATAATTCTTACCCTGCATGCTCTGCATGCTAACACGGTCTTTGGGATGTGACTCTCTCACGTGATTGCACACATCTTTACTTTAATACAGATTTATTACAGAGCAAATATTGATGATGACACACACCAACTTTGTAGTTGGTTTATAAAAGTAGTTAATCACTAAAAGGATCACCAAAGTGAGTTGATTCATTATAGTGAATGGCAAGAGAGAGACGTCCGACACGCATTGAATGCATCACTGCTTCAGCACAGCCGAGTTCTGCTCTGCCTCTTTGGTTCTGATGGACCGGATTAATTTCTGAAAGCTCAGCTCTGAAGGGGACATGGACACTTTACTTGTGAACCACAAGCGGTTCATAAATCACAAGTTGTGAGTTGTGATCACCTACAACATTGTCACATTACAGTCTTACAGTGTCAGTGACAGCAGTGCATGATAAAAGTTAGCGCTTTAGCTTTCGCTAATTTTTTTAATCCGTTTGGCGTTACTGAAGCCAATTTTTTTTTTTTTAGTTAGCAAATTAGCAATTACCTGCAGGTCGATTAGCGAAGCTAACTTTTTAGTTAGCTGTGCCCACCGTGTGTTTCTGATTGAATCAGTCAGATTTTAACATCACCATCTTTGTTTCATTTTTTTAAACTAACACACAACAAGAGGCAGAAAGAATAGTTTCCTCAGCTGTAGGTTAGTGTGTGCAAGTTTTCAAAAATATTAGCAAATCCACCAGATAATACTTCAAATCAAACCTTTATCTAGCGTGTCCTACATTCATACAAGCACCATAAACTAAACATAAAGATCGACAAAAACTCTGAGGAAAAGATTAAATGAGAATGAAACTGCAACACAAGAAGTAGTTAATAGAATGTGAGTGTCAGCATGTTTAAAAAGATTGTTAACAGCCTTAGACATGCAAGTAATAAACAAATAAATTGATATAAATGATGATGCACACACCCACCCACCCAAATCTGAAAAGTTTCTGCTTAATACTACAAACAGATGATGTTGAATGAGAATCAAAACGTTCTGGTCATTTTGTTGTTCGGTTCTACAAACTTAGGTGCTAATGTGATACTTGTTTAGCCAGATGGAGAATTTGAATGCCATTTTACATATTTTTCAAACATAAATATAACTTTTTAGTTCAGCTTTTATGTAAAGGGAGAGCTTTATCTCTTCTAAACTCAGAATAAAACGTTAGAGAACACAATTGTGGACTTATGGTTGCTACAGATGCAAATACTAAAAGGTCGACAAGACTCAGTCTTTTTGTTTCTGCATTTGCACCAGCCTTCCTTACCTTTAGTCCTGTCTTTTCATCATCACTACCATTGTTAGTGGAGGATGGTGTCTCGTCCCCAACCCGGGACACAAGGACAAAGTCCTCACTGTTGAGAGTGGACACTGAGTCTGAGGACACGCTAAACTTCCCCACCGAGCCCTTGTCATCCATGGCTGCCGCTGTTAAATTCAGCCACGCTGCTCATGAATAGAAGACAGAAGGAGGAGGTGGAGGGAGATGATGAGCAAAATCACCTAGAAAAAGGAAAATAAATAAATAAATAAAATGAAGCAGAAAACAGTCGTGATGTGATGAAATCCACGAAAAGCAACTCTGCGAGTGAGGAGAATATTTACTCACTTGAAAAACTACAATATTCTCATTAAGAGGTCTTTGAAACACCTAAAGAAAACTGTTTTACAAAACCCATAGAAAGCTCACAATGCAAGGGTGAAAATGGATGTTTGGCTTAGTTTCAGTGATAAAAATACTATGAAAAAACAATAAAATTAAATAAATGTAAACATCTGAGGGCATTTTGATGTTTTGTGCATTTAAGCAAAGTAAAGGATATTGTGCTCTTTTTTTCTTTTTCTTTTTGCAATGTGAAGTAATGATAATGCAAGTGAAACTAGGAAATTATTTCCGCTTACAAGGTCAAAAGTACCGGTACACTCAACATACTTGGATGAGCTTCTCCTGAATATCCAATTTCCCATCAAACTAGCAAAACCACAAGTACCACTTTTTTTAACTGTCAAATTAAGACTAGTGGCAGCCTCCGGAGACATAAATACAGATGTTTTTGTGCATATTTGTTATAAAATATTTGAGAAGAAAATGGGTATGAGCTCTATCTTTGCTATAAAGACATAAAATGAGGTGTGACATGAAGAAAGGCTCAGCAGGAGATTCTTACAAATGTTCATGAAGACAACCAGAACAAAAAAAAAAAAAAAAAAATACTTATTCTCCCTTATCCTGTGGTCTTGTCCTTCAATTTTCGGAAGATTACACTTCTCGTTTCTTTCACCAAACCTTATTCAAAGCAAGACCAACAGTGAGTGAAAAACAAAAAGGAAAAAAATAATAAAACAATTTACTACAGAAAATGCTGTGACTTGGATAAACCTCAAAAATTATATCGCTCTCTCATTCTGATGTAGCGAGGATTTCACATTTTGTCATTATAGGAAGTTAATTTAGTTTTCTAACACAAATTAAACCCTATAACAAGTTTTGTTGAAAAAAAATATATAATAAAATAAAATATCCTGGATAATTTTTCCTCCTCTACTACAGTCTATTGTAAAACTGAACGCATAACACAAAGATTATGTCCACAACAAAACTAATTAATAACTAATTAACCTTAGATTGATTAGCAAGCAGTTAAATCTTCAGCAAATCATCTTAAATTTTAAATGATAAGAACTTTGACAAAAATGTGGAAGGTACGTCCTTTGTTATCAGGTCTCTTTGACGGCAAACACCTTTTTCTGGTATGTCAAACAAATTTTAGAGGCAATGTCTATTTTTTGTGCAAGCAACACCAGAATGCACTTTAACCCCCCCAAAAAAACTACCTAAAAATAAATAAATAAATAAAAATAAACTACAGTACAGTTCTGAACATTAACTTATAAATATTTAAAATACAAAGAACAAGGCTGTCAGTAAGATTCATGTTCCAACAAAATACATGTAATGAAGAAACAACGTGATTTTGACTCGTCTTCCTCCAACCTGCTGTATATTCTTCTTTAAATTGTATTGTATAAATTTAAAAACCGGGAAGCAAATCAAGCACAGTTTATTAAACCCCACCTGCATATTAGTTATACAACTGTGTACAGTGTAAATACAAAACATTGCTAGCGTTTAGCAACAAGATTGTTGAGATTGTGAGATGATGGTGGCCCCAACACTCCCAACACTCCCTCCATCAAGCTGGAGACCTCGTGTAATGAGGTGACAAAAAATGAGTATATGAAGTCTCCTGGAAGTTAACTTCACGGACTTGTTTATGTATCTTAACAAAGAAAGACTCTAGACACTGTTTGTCATTGCTATCTAATCACACACTCGTCCATATTTATAGTTTTAATCCGGATTGAACAAACAGCTGTATTATAGACAAAAATATTTGACCAACAGGCACACATCTGCATGCAAAGACAACCTAACACTGTCTAACCAGCCAGCAGCTCCTCCAACAGAGTAATAATGGCTGCTTTGTCACTCTGCTTTCCTCCCCACCTCAGCAACAGATCTTTGCCTGCTCCTGCCAAGCCAAGCTGTTCCTTATCAGTGCATTTATGCCTTTAAAGAAAAATAAATTAAATTAAATATACAATTTACTGGCAATTACTAAAGATACTGACTGTTATAGCTATTGAAAGGGATTAAAACACTTTTTAAAATGTTCAAAAAATGTCTAAAACTGGAGGAGTGAAACACTACATCATTCATTTAGCCAATTCTCTTGACCTCTGGCAAAAAGTTGTGAAACGTTTTGTTTTGCTGCTCACGTGTCTTGAGGTTCTAAAAAACTATCCCTGGCCTCCTTTCAACAGGTCAGTGCCTGCAGTGATGAGTAAAGAGTACCGTGACTGTTGTGACAAAATTAGCTTTGCAAAAAGTGAGAAACATACGTTTCTGGTTTAAAATTTGATCCGTCACCCATCTTTCAGCATATTTACTGATACTGGTTAAAATCTAAATGTTTCCAGTTTATTCTGAATATGAACACAGACAAACAGACAGACCCACTTCTTAACTGTTCACAACAGACAAACTGAAGCACAATATCATGATCTGCCAAAACAAACAGCTAATGTTGTTGCACATGTAAGGTGCACCAAGAAGCTGCACAGCCTGTTTTGAGTGTTGTGCTTTGCTCACACTCCAGCTGAAAAATCATTTCTGGGATGCCAGCTGAGTTCTCTACGCACCCTGTACGAGGAAGTCTGACACAGGCATCCACAGAAAGAAACAAAGCAGGAAGCCTTACAACACAGCTCTTTCCAACATGCCTTGTCTTTCAGAGAGACGCTGGTCAAGGAAAGGCCCCGACTGAACAAACTATGCATCTAAATTCTGCAACTCATGGAAGAGGGGGAGAAAAACAACACAATAGAAAAGTGCAAAAAGGTTTTTAAAAAAAGGACAACAAACGCCTTCTCTGTGAGGGACTGAGCTTTAGTCATGTTGTGGCTTTTTAATTAGCAGTGATGCAA
This sequence comes from Hypsolebias martinsi, assembly GCA_031762355.1. Classification (NCBI taxonomy): domain Eukaryota; kingdom Metazoa; phylum Chordata; class Actinopteri; order Cyprinodontiformes; family Rivulidae; genus Hypsolebias; species Hypsolebias martinsi. Next base: position 21,171,165 of record JARVGQ010000672.1, on the reverse strand, counting down.
GAGCAGAATGTGTATATGTGCATGCAATTACAACTATTTGGAGCAACACCCTTTCAAGAAAATTAAATAAACATTTAGAGTGTCTCTAATATTAATTACCTGGCTTATCTTACTTTTGTACCATTTGTACCATTTCTTAGGAAAAGTTAGTTTTTTATTTTGTTTCCGCAACTAATTGAGCATTAATCAGCCTCGCATGTCACCAAATTTTAATATTAAAAAGATACAAATTGCACTTAATACCAAAATTCTTTAAACTGCACTATTCATAGCAATGCATCAAAAGCACTGCTGGATTTGAACAATAAACAGAGGTCTTGTGAAGGACAAGAATACAAGTGGTCAGTGTCAAAACCAAGAGAAAGGAAGACGCCATATAGAACAGGGGTCTGCAACCTGCGGCTCTGGAGCCACATGCAGCTCTTTGGTCCCTGTACAAGTATTTGATATTATAAGTGCTGACTGTTCCACTTTATTATAGCCCCACTTTATTATATTGTATAAATGATTTACAGCTTTTGATGAAACCAAGTAAGTCACAGGTTTAATTAAATGCCATATTAGACATATCAATTAATTATATATAACTGAAGCTCAACAGGCTGTTCTGTCAACAGCTGAAGAATTTATCAAACTAAATAAATATCTAATATTCCACAATTTGTCCCACTGGGGCTAAGTCCTTGGTTAAAAAAATTACAGTATACTAAAAGGTTTATGTCATGCACAGCAGCTACAATGTCAATAATCTACTACGATGGTCAAACTGGGTTGGGAATAACTGGTTATGTGGTGGTTGCTGATAGGAAACCATTTCGTTGCAGAGCTATGATAGCAGGAATATGTGAAGGAAAAAAAACTGCATCTATCATGCATTCATCTTTTCTCCCCTAAATTTCTCACTATTTAATGGTTTATTTTAGTAACAGTATTGATTAAGACCTTTAATAAACAGATTTGTGTGAATATAAAACTTGCACCAGTAAATTCCTAAAAATTATTCCTAATAAATGCCTACAATTTTATCATTCATTGCAGAAGGCCCCACTATTTAATTTTAAAAATTTGGACATCATAATCTCTCGTTCCATGGGAAGACTACATCTTGCCATGACTGTACTGGTTTTGTCCTGTGGAAGGTCTGCTTCATGCTGGATAGCCTTCCCATTTAGAACCGGCACCAAGTGACGCCAAGTGCACTGAGGCTGCAGACCAGAACAAAGACTACCATCACTGGCTGCAGGCCAAGATGCTGGCGCTGGACCATGTCCAACGGATGTCTGACAGTGGAGGGACAGCCAAGTATATATAGCTTAATTATTTCATTGTGACAAAGTAATTGGAAATTAAAATATTTGTAGTAGGAGAGAGCAGTGATTATCTAATAAAATTAGTGAGTTACAGTGAGTGTTTTAAATTTCTGTGAAACATCAATAACTGCAGTTAATTAAGAGAATATTTGCACACCCATAAATCTGGGCTTTGTGTTTCTTGTGCAAATGAGCATTTATTATGAGCATTAACTGCAACGAGGCTTAATAATCTGAGGGTAAAGAGAAACAGAGCAGAGTACAACAGAGTGAACTTGTGTGGCTATATTTTACCTTTGGCTCACTGTTGCTGTATCTACGTTATGCAATGATTAAAATGTTCACTCTACCTGACAATAACAAGAGGCTCGGCCACTGAGAGAGAGAAAAACATTCAGTGGAACTCCTTATTAAGAACAATTGAATGTGCTGACAATACTTAGCCCACTTGTGTCCTGGAAAGCTGTGCAATGTTACAGTAAAACATAGTAGTGTATTGATGCTCGACTAAAACTTTAAAAAAAGTTAGTTTGGAAATGTAATTTGTGCAGAAAATGTGCAAGCAGAATGTTGCTTTTAGACAGAGAACAAAACAAAAATATAATTCAAATCATGCATTTGTCTGTAATTTTCCGTGAACGGTGTATGAAAGTTTCTGTGATTGGGTTTGAATATTAAATGCATTAAAATTGGTTTAATTACCAGAAATGTGGACCTAATGTCTCACATTAATAATGCCAGATACAAAAAGCATAACTCAGAATTTTTTAAGAAATAGTTCATTTGTTAATGTGAAATAAATCTATCCGCAAACAAGGATTAAAAGTACAAAAAATACTTTCTTCAAAATAAGATCAGGCAGATGTTCATCGGTTTATGCAAATACAGTATATTAATTGTAATTGGTAAAGTTTTTGTCGGTTTAATTTTTGAGCAAAATTGAAAAACAAGGTGCAGATAAAATAAAAGTTCAGGCATAAGGGCATGCACTTACTCTTATAAAACAGGCATTTGTTAAATAACTGTTTTGTAGCCATACATTGCATAAAATTTGGTGATAATTAGTATTTTTTGAGAAGCACTGCAGGCATGTTTGCACTCTGTGCACTGAAATAAACAAGCATGTCCAACTTTCATTCCTACAAACAACATAAAAAAGCAACAAATAAATCAAACATTATATAAAACAGATAATTTAGCTACACTTGAGGGTAGCTGGTTCACTAATTTTCGTAGGAACTTGCCTTTTGTGGACCTCAGTCCACAGCTAGGAAACTAGCTTTATCTGTGCAGCTACGAAACAATTCACGGGGTATTTAAAACCTGTCAGCTGCTCAAATAACTAAACTAATACCGAATAGTTTCTCTTGACAACACTGGGAGAGCCTCGATGACTGTGATGTCAACTTATCGCCCCAATTAGCAAACATCAATCTGTATAGCTAAGAGGGCAACACATCAATTTAAAGTCCGACTAAAATCTTTGTCAGTGAGCATTTACTAGCACAATTCTCCGTTATTATTATGTAATTTAATATGCTATATGGGGCAAACATTTCCTCAGAAACCCCGGTGACTTGCTCGCCATGGTCAAAGCCTCAATCTAGGCCATTACTTTATTATGGCTGCTAAGCTAACGCCTGCTAGCGATGCTAACCCTGGCAGTTCCAGCCAACAAATGGGCGTTTGTTCCTCGTAACCGACGTGACACTCGCTTTTAACTTTAAAAAACAAGCGTACGTGCAAACGCAAAAAAAATAAATAAAGACTTACCTTAACTCCCACGGGTATTTTTACTCCAATGGCGTTTGGCACGACATTGCACTTTCCCAGGAACATCAGCAACCAACAGCATCCAGCAGCCGAGCTGTAAACACAAGCCCGACCAACCCGCTGACATCCACACTGCGCATGCGCCGGCTGGCACTCCTCATGCCCACAGACTCCTATGACAAGTGAGGAGAAGCCTTGGCCTCAATGACCTGGATTGGACTTCTTTTGGCTTTCCCCTTTTCAGGGTTAGCCACAGCCAGTCATCCTCCCCCATCTCTCTGTTCTCTGCACCATCAATATATCTCCTCTTTGGCCTTCCTCAAATTCAATAATCCAGAATAAAACAGGAAATTGGGTTTGACAGCATCATGGATTAATTGATTTTACAAAACCCATAGTGGTCAAACCTACCAGTAACTGCAGGTGTACAAGCTTTCTATATTATTAGCATTTCAGTCACTTTGATTTTGAAAATATTGTTGATCACTGTCAAATTACAAAATCAAATTTATTTTGTGGGCCTGGTCATTCAGTTTTAATTTTAGATGAACAATTAAAAAAAGTATAGAGATTGTTAACTGAAATAAATTTAGGATTACCTAAGCAGGCTAGCTGCACATAATCCGACTCCACAATAAATGATGTGTCACTGCTTTTATAAATTCAAACAGACTGATTAATCAGGATATCATTTAATCCACTTTTATGAAATAGCACCTTGGAGCGTCTTTGTTTTTTCACACCAAAGTCGGATTCCAACACAGAGTCTAACTGTGATCTCAAAATGTTTCAGACCTACAAGATCTTTAAAAAAATGCCCATTATAAACTATTTTAACTTCCAAATAGTTATCACCGAACAGCAAACGTACGAAGTATTCTTGTTTATCTTCTTTGTGCTGAAATCAAGACTTGTGTGGAGTTAGTCTTGACTCTAAGATCGATTTCTTGCTCCGTTTTGCAACGTGTTTCAAAACTTCCCGTTTTCTTTTTTTAATGTAAAAGTCTTCAGAGGTCTCAAATCTTCAAAGTCAAAACTATGTGATGAGTAGCTCAATTTTGACTTTCACACATCTGCTAGTCAAATTCCAATACACAGCTGTAAATAGTGATTTATATTTTCCTTTGCTGGGATCTGTTTATCCCTCCACATTTATACAAACTAAAACCTTTGTTTTCCCATAAATCATAATCTAATGCTAGACTAGTGAATATAGGGACCCTATAATTTAGACAGCGATATTTCCACAAATATTTTATTAGTTTGTTGGTACAGACCAGTGTGTTTACAAGAGCTTGAAAGTCAAAGTAAGGGGAACTGTTCACCTTCTTGCCATTAAATCGCTACAATGTGCAAAGCAAAACACACCCTCTGTTCTCCTTGTGTTGTGCTCATGCTGGTCATTCCCGTCCAGCCGCTCAGAGCATGTTTCACCAGACACAAACACAAGATAAAGCTTAAAGTTCTCACACATGATGAAATCAAAATCACTCACAGTCAAGAGAAGATTAACAGCTTCCAGTTAATGAAGTCTCTCCCTTTTTCTTTCCATCTTGACAGTTTGAATAAAGTAAGACACTTCACACACCCATAAGTTGAACTTCTTTTTTTTTTCTGGTCTTGCAACAGTCTGATGGGAATGCATTCACACTGGTGTGACTACATTTGTGTGCTACTTCATTGAAACATAAAAAAAAAAAAGAATTAAATTACCACTCAAGAATTGCGCATTTCAGAGTTTAACAATCAGACATTTTTCACTTGTGCGAAATTAGAAATGACCAGTTTTGATAAAAATGTGTTAGAAATACTGGTCTTATAGCAGGATAGCAGGAGCTTGAAGGGACGAAACCTCAACGGACTTTGTCACAATTCTGCTCATTTTTTGACAGACTTTAAAGATGGAGAGTAATAGACTTGAACACAATTTTTAAAGCTCAAGTGTTGCTTTACTTTTGCTATTTTGTGCACTTTACTGGATCAATGTCAAGTAGCATACATGGGCATTTTCTACGCCACATTTTTTTCTTCTTTAGGTTGGTTGATTGGGATCATTGTCATGTTGGATTATTATTATTTTATGTCCAGCTTAAGCTACATTATTACAACTAGTATTAATATGATAATTCCATCTAAAATATTCTTCCCTCTACCACTTTTCATTCAACCCCATATCATAATAATGCCACCGCCATGCTTGACTGTCAGAACTGTGGCAGTCCATTTTGAGCCAAACATATAGACAAAATCTGATTAAAACATTCTTCATGTTGCAGTGTGATAATAGGGCTCTCTTTGCAGACGACGATAATACGTTTTGCCTGTGGTTTAACTCTAAGACAGCCTCTGTAGCTCCTGTTAGTGACAATTTAGCTCATTCTATGCACCTTGATTAGTTTTACAACTCTTTCCTCACAGTATTAGTTAGCATTGCTTTCTATTTTCGCATATAGGAGACAATATAGTTCCTCCCTTATTTTGCCTCTCAAAATTCTTGTTCCAGAACAGGGGTCTGCAACCTGCGGCTCTGGAGCCACATGCAGCTCTTTGGTCCCTCTGCAGTGGCTTTTTCAAGCCAAAACAACCAAAAATCTGAAGTTTATTGGATGTTATACACTCACAACAAAAAATGACTAGTTTTAGCAGTTTTCCTGTCATTTATTTTGCAAATATGTGGATTGTACTAATACACAGAATAAATTATACTCCCTTTATCTTTATGCTTCAGAGTAGAAAACCTTACTCAATTTCTCCACAATAAAAAATAAATCACATACGCCTGCACAGTTCACTTTTTTAGTTAAAAATAATAATAATAATAATAATAATAATAATAATAATAATAATAATAATAATAGGCAAAAAATGTAAATAAATATATATTCTTTACAAGAATCCAGTCTTATGGACTTGTGACCTGGATATGGGCACCAGTGACCACCTGCAACCCGAAAAGGAAGAAGCGAGTAAAGATAATGGATGGATGGATGGATGGATGGTTGGATGGATGGATGGATGGATGGATGAATGGATGGAATCCAGTCTATTATTTTGTCTTAAAATGTAAAAAAAAAAAAAAAATAAATATTAACAATCATTGGATGTTTTTAGTTTTATAATTTCATGCTTTCAAGCCCACTTTAACAAACTTAAAGTGGCCCATGGGCCACCAGTTGATGACAATTGTATCAAGTTTTGCAGCTTTGGATGCGTTTAATTTAGTGAGCGAAGGGGCAGAAATGGTTCTTTTGAGCATAAAGTTTGCAGAACCCTGTTCTAGAATTTCATTTCTTCTAGAAATGCGCCGCTCGGGGTGGCTGCATGTTGGAGTAGCTCTGTTGTTATTAAACAATTATTATCTGTTATTATTCTGAGTTGTTGCTTTTAAAAACTTTAATTCCACTTTTTCTAGATGTAAATAACTTTCTGGGGATGATTATTTCCTCTGGTATCAGATGCTGTGCAGCTGGAAGAATTTTTACTGCAAGCTTTTTTTCTTTTGGGCATTTGTTATGATGCGTAACCATGGCAACAATGTGTTTTTTTTTTTTTTTTTTTTAACAACCAGGAGCAGCTGATTAACATTGCAAAAGCTCATATACCTCAACTACAGCCCCAAATCTCAAATGAGTTGAAAAGGAGGCGCTGTGGATGAATTCCCGTCAACCTGGCGGCAGTGCTTGAGTACCCTTGATTTCCGTTCGGGATTAATAAAGTAGTTTTGAATTTGAATGTTCTTAAAAACACATTTTAAATATTTATCAGGTGAATGTGCACAGACTGCACCCTTTCAAATACAAAAATAAATAATGAAGACAAGAAACACAAGCAAGCGCTACAATTCTCAGTTTATTATAGCATGCAGTTTCACGTACTGTACTCTTGCTTTTTACACCTCTCTCAGTGCAACTCAGAAACGGTTTCCTGCTCAGCCATTCAGTCTGCAGCTCTATTTTAATGCTGAACAGGCCCAAAAACGCACAGAGGATTCTATCAGTCAGTAAAATGAAACTCAAACTGCTTCATCTATTATTAACAGCATATAAATCATCACCATAGGTTGAACCTTACTCCACATCTGCATTACAAATACAGTAAGTAAAAGGGAAACCTTTCACAATGTGATATTTCCAAGGAAATAAATTGAATACGTCACAGTATTATTCATTTTTGGGGACATTTTAGATGTTCTCTTCTAAGGACTGGATTTTTCCTTGTTCTGAGACATTACGCAACTGCCCCAACGGTTTTATTATTAAACGTTTAAATATATCTGATTATCACAGGCTGTAGAAATGAGCGTTAACACTATAAGTCCATCTAATGATGGTGTCTGACTGTATACACTGATGGATGTGTACCATCTCTTAAAAAAATTATTTACATCTCAATCGAACAATAGATTTGCAAATAAAATGTCTAATACAGACATGAATACTCAGAAAACATTGTATCATCATCATACATGTCACGATCAACAAACAAGCCTCTTGTTTTTTTTCTCCATGTAATATAGATTAACGAAACACTGTTGTCTGATTTAAAAAAATAAATAAAAAACAATGAAGCAGACTTGTATACCAAGAAAAAAACATGTCACAACAACCAAATGTGGTTAAACCGGTAATAATAACAATAAAATATTTAATAATTAATTAAACTTCATAAGCAAGCAATTAAAACGCTGCAAGCAAACTTCTTCAGCACTTGACGTGGCCACACAGTGGAGAACTCTTACAGCGCTGGGTGTGTTGTATCACAACTACAGAATCACCATTACTCCTCTGCAATCACAAGAGGGGACTATATTGCATGCAAGTCGCGGGATGCGGGGG
>JARVGQ010000672.1:21058142-21075008 GCA_031762355.1 Hypsolebias martinsi | reverse complement strand
GCTACCCCCCCCCCCCCACCACCCACTTCTTAATGTGGCGTCCATCAGTCTGACCGCTTTGATTCGCGCCGTCAGATGTACAAGATCATGCTGGACTGCTGGAGCTTTGACCCAAAGTCACGGCCTACGTTCAAGTCCTTAATCCAGCGAGTGGAGACCGTACGAGGCAGCAAGGACGGATAAGCGCCACCGATTCCCCAACCTTTGACCCGTCTGTCACGATGTACGCGAGTCGGACGTCATGAAGCGAAGAAATACGAGGCTTTGCTGCAGCAAATGATCTGAATAAAGAGGGAACACTACAGCCAACTCTTAAATCTAAAACAGGATTTCTTTTTTTTTTATTTTTTTTATGTTTTGGTCGTTTTGTTGGGCTGGAGCAAGCGCTGTGCAGCAGTTACCGTTTACTCTTCAGGAAGCAGTTTTCTCATTATTGTTTTAAGTCTGTTCATTATGACTTACCTTGAAATGATGAGGAAACGTCCCTGCATTTTGGCCGACAAACTGAGCAGACTTCCTGCTGACAAATCGCACAATCTTAAACTTTTTAAAGACAAATGAAGAAACGTACGGCGGGCATTAATTACAAGGAGACTCCTAGCGAGGAGCTCTTAGTGGTTTATGTGTTTACTGTTAAATGAAAAAACAGCCGTGTTTGAGATGTTTTTCTGCAGTGAAGCAGATTTCCTTCTATACGCTTACATCCTTTTATATTTAAGACCATAAACGCTCATTCTTTGAAAGCTTTTCTAACAATAAGTCTCACTGTAATAAAATCACAAGAATTGTATAAGTCATTTATATATTTTTTATTGCTGTATGACATTTGATAGCCTGTAAAAGCTTATTATTGCGCAGAAAAGTGTTTTATTTTGTGCAGTAGTAGGTTTATTTAAAACATGATTTGTGTTCATGTCATTGTATATTTGTGCATTGCATTAATGATGACAAAATGATGAGTGGTCACAATTCATTCATTTAATAAGCATCATATATTAATGTGTAATTTTAAGTTTTAATTATAATGTATTTCAGTTCATTACAATAAAAGATTAAAGCATCTTTTATTTTATCACTTTAAGGGAAAAACACTGCCAGTATTCATGAAACAAGGAGAATATTAAATAAAAAAGTAAACAATTATGGTTCAGAACCAGATTTACTTCATTTAAAGCAATAAAATAGAAAAGTTTTCCTTTACTATTGGCGTGATATATTTTTGTTTTCCAGTTTTAAATATGGATTTTGTAAAAAAGTGTTAAAAATCTGTTCAATGACTATTGTTTCTGTAGATAAATGTAAATAACGGATGTACATTTAATGTGAATACGTTCTTAAATCAATAAAAATGTTTTATAAAATTCTGTCCGGCGCTGTAAGGATGGTGACGTTTTATTCAAAGGTCAGGCGTTTATTTAATTTTTGTTGGAAAATAAAAATGGTTGAGTTGTCCTCGGGGTGTTGACAGGCAATGATCAGGACGATGTAACGATAAAAACAAATGTCAGTGAGTTTGCAGCAGCTTGATGTGTAAAATACAGAAACCCTGTTTGAGACAAGACACTGCTCAATGTTTTATATGAACACCATTTAAAATTTATTTCAAGGCGCAGAAAAAATGACAAACGTTACATGTTTAATAAATTAGCAAAAAAGAAATGAATCTGGACCGATGTGCGTCAGTACTGTACACTTCCTAATTCTACATCTGGCCACCGCCCCCCTCCCTCCTGCCTCAACACAAGCGACCGATATCGTTTTTGGTGCAGCCCTGGCTGCAGCACATCCCCGCCACACCCAGAGAAAAGTTCCTCTTCTTCCTGCTCGAGACGGACCAGACAGAAGCAGCATCCTGCTCTCCTAAAACTGTGGACCCCCCCGACGGGTCTGAAACCCTGGAAGGGGGCTGCTGCCTGCCGCCCGCGGTTCTGTAAAGGGTCAGAAGGTCTGCCAGCGACAAGGGGGCGGCGACGGGGAGAGGAGAGCGGGTGTCTGTGGGCTCTGCGTCGCGTTGCCAGGTCTGCTGGTTGTCCTCCACTGTGAGATCACTGAGGGATGTCCACTGGAACGGGTCTGCGGGGAGAGACGAGCACATTTTAATGTGTTTTAAGGAAAAAACACTCGGAGCAAAGCTTACTGCAGACTTTATGGAGCTTTAAAAAAAAGTGCACTCAAGATTCCAACTTTCAAAGAAGTTAAAGCATCTTTAGTACACGTGCATATAAAATATAACTTTTTTTTTTAATTTACTCTTCCAGAGTCATATATAAAAACACTTCTACACACTTTAACGAGCGTTAACTCACCTGCGTCGCCCTCTGTGGACCGTCTCCACCGCGAGCCGCCGCAGGTGAAGATGACCGCCCTGATGAACTCTCTCCCGCACAGTTTCACCCCGTAGTCCCTGGGCAAGATCATTCTGCCCAGCACGTCGGCTCTCACGCTGCTGCACGCGCCTCCGACGCACACCACGGCCAGAGCCAGCCTCCACAGCATCGTTCCCTCCGACTCAAACAGCTGGTTCGTGCTGCGCAGGTGGGTTCCACCTCAGAGCTGCTCCGAGCTAAGAGTTCAAGCAGAACAGCAGCAGACGCGTCACTTCGCTTCTCGTGTGTTGCTCTGGTGGTCTCTTTTGACCGCAACCTTATATAGTTGACTCCTGGACCCGCGCGTTGGAGCCACCCTCCCTGCGTGAAACAACCGCTCACCCACACACGTCATTTAGACTGACGGCAGTGACGTACTTGGAGTTATTTCTTTGTTGGAGTAATAATATTAAGCGTGAGTATGCACACAGAGCGTCTCAGCAGGGAGAAGAAAAACACAGATGGGGATTTTTAATACCAGAGTACAGCATTTACCTGGCATCTTGTCGAGTCAAGTTATTGAAATGTTTTTTTTTTTTATGGTTTAACCACTTGTAGAACACAAAAGTTGATAAACAATAAAAAAATATCAGCTCATTGAAGAAATACAATCAGTTTTTATTCAACAGAAAGTTACAAGCTTTGGTATGATGTTCTGAGTGCTTCAATTATATTACAGGGAGGGGAAAAACTAGGGATGCACGATATTGGATTTTTGGCTGATATCTGATAAGTTAAAACTTATTTGTCAAATAACGATACCAATACCGATACTTTACCCCTAGATCTACTTAAAGAGACTACCGGTACATAGCTTTCTCTGCTGTGAAGTTCATTATTCTACATGGCCTTTGTCAGTTTGTCCTGCTGCCAAATGCAGATGCCAAAAAGAGGCTGACAATTATGTAACACTTCTACTTGGATTATGTTTAATGTCAAATTTATTGATAATATCGGCCGATACTGATACCATGCCGATAATATCGTGCATCCCTAGGAAAAAACACTACATGCAAATCCAAAAAGAAGCTTTGTGGCAAAACAAAGTCCGGATGACCCAAAACCTGAGCTAAAGGCAGAAGAGTAAAAAGGCCGAACATTTCTTTAAGGAATGCAAATCGTCCGTTGCCTTTCGTGTTTTAGACTAAAAGTGATCTTATCCTGAAAATGGATGAAATTAAACAGCAATAAAAAAAATAATAATTTGTAGGATAACTGATGTGTTATTGATTTTTTTCTAGTCATCTTCAGCTGCTCAGAGCAGCTTCAGATTCTCAACACGACATACCAGACATGTAAATGTAGCAATAAATAATTAACACGTCCATTCTGCTCTAAAAATCCAACTGGTTCTAATAAACAACAAAAACAATGGCGCCAGTTATTTAACTGAAACAGCTGCTAATTTCATCCCTGGGCCGTTCTGTAGATCGAGCTCAAACTGCAGATTCTAACAAGCCTTAAAAAGTCTGATCGCATCTGACAGCTGTTGCCCACCTCAACACAGAAGCAGCACAGGTGAGCGCACCGAGCGGACGGCTCCGACTTTGACTCGTGTCACAACCGATGTGTCACTTCTCCAGGAAGGAGATGAGGCTGCTTTTAGCTCGCCGGGCCTTCTCTATGCTGTCAAAGGTCGGGGCGCCGTGCGGTAGATCCAGACGGTTCTGCTCGGACGCCATGATGCTCTCAGCCTCCTCTACAAGTGCAACAAAACAAAAATACAATGTGCAGCAAATTGGTGTTTGCCTAAGCAGTCACTTCCTTCCTATACGTCTGTGGAAAACAGCTATTTATTGGTAATCACTGCCTTTCTGCGTCCAACATTCATCACTTGTGGCAGGAAATAAACTGTAGCTGTGATGTCAAGCTGCTGAGTTTTTGTACTTTTTCAAAAAAGCACAATAGAGCATGCTGATTAGTTTAACAGAAAACCAGTGGCCTCACTGGGAGAATAAGAAAATGTTACCTGAGGAGCTTTATTCCCTCCTGTAAACATTTGTATTGTGTGAAGAAGTCAGTAAATAAATAAAAATTAAAGGTTTTATTTGGCTGCATTTCATTGTATCATTTTCTTGAGTATCTAATTAAATTTTTCTTTTTGAACAAGAACCTGCAGCTCCAGGATGACCCTGATCGACCCTTTCTGTTATGATGTCATACATCAAGTCTAAAAGAGATATCCTATGACCCCAAAAAGCACAATTCTTCACTTTATTCTCTTTAATGGTATAATCTACTTTTTGTTTTTAAGATGATTTGTTGATGAGGTGCCTGTGTGTTCATTTGCACCTCAATGTGGACATTATTAATATAAATTATTGAGAAAAGGTGGGATTGTAATTTAACAAAGGTCTTAATTTGATTGTTTTGATAAAAAAAAAACAGTTTGTTTACCTTTCTAGAATGGACTGAAATGACTCCTGACGAAAAAGAACTAAACTTAATTTAAACAAATTCCCTTTGGATTTTTACATTAAATTTTTACAATGATAAACTGACCTGGTTTTCATAAAATAGGCATTCACTTTCTTTCAAATCTGTTTTTTTTTTTTTTTTTTTACTTTTTTATTTATTTATTTTTTTAATATAATTTCACACACAGTAAAAAAATAAAAAAAAATAAAAAAATAAAAAAACTCCAATACTGTAGTCATCACTGTGCCTTTTCACTGACTTTTAATATTTACCTCACTTTAAGACCTGGTAGCTTTATTTGAATTTAAAGATATTCACATTAATTTTTTTTTACTGTATTTAACTGTGTTAGAGACAGTGTTAAATTAAAATGCCACACTGAGTTAATAATTGTTTGTCCTCACCTCTCATACGATAAATCATTGTTCCATAGGCGCTGTCCATCTGGTAGACCAATACAAAACCAAGAGGAATAATGGGAAGCAGCATGCCTGGTTTCTTTCTTTTAAAGGCTCTGAAAAATAAACATAAAACATTTAATATAGTATATATATTGTTTTGAAAAAAAATCGCACTCAATACTCAAGTTTATTAAATTATAATGCAGGGAGTAGAAATTTCGTTATGTCTGCGACTAGCAACTAAAAATGTTGACTACATGTGTTGCAAATCAGAAGAAAAAAAAAATCACCTCACAGGTTAGAAAATATGATCTGGCGCCACCTATCAGTGACTTAAACCCTGACGCGTTAAAGACAATGTTCACACCGCAGATATGCTCAATTACAATTTTTAGCTGAGATTTGGCTTTTTTTTTTTTTTTTGCGCGGTCGTTCATGGTGTAATTTAAATGTGACTGTCGTCAGACTCCAGTGTGAACAGTCTACAGCTCTGAAGGGACCTGCATGTGCAGAACACGATGTGATGTCACACACAGCACGCTGCGTTTACCTAAGTTTATACATGGATGCTACATGTTAGCACATGTGCATCTATTCTAAAGTTGGTGTGTAATCAGAGACGACTACATTATTATCTGCCATGCTTGTTCTGACATCTGATCAGTGGTGGGCACAGTAAACCAAAGAGTTAGCTTCACTAACCTATATTATGCTAACTGAAAAATTAACTTTGCTAATGCGAAACTGCTAAACAGGTTAAAAAATTGCTTTGCTAATGCTAAACTGCTAAACAGGTAAAAAAAAAAATTAGCTTTGCTAATGCTAAACTGCTAAACAGGTTAAAAATTGCTTTGCTAATGCTAAACTGCTTAACAGATTTTAAAAAAATTGCTTTGCTAATCCTACATTACTAAACAAGTAAAAAAAAAAATTGCTTTGCTAACGCTAAACTGCTAAACAGGTAAAAAAATAGCTTTGCTAATGCTAAACTGCTAAACAAGTAAAAAAAATTAGCTTTGCTAATGCTAAACTGCTAAACAGGTAAAAAAATAGCTTTGCTAATGCTAAACAGCTAAAAAAAATTGCTTTGCTATTGCTAAACTGCTAAACAGGTAAAAAAAAAAAAAACAATTGCTTTGCTAATGCTAAACTGCTTAACAGGTAAAAATAAAAAATTAGCTTTGCTAACGCTAAACAAGTATTTTTTTTTTTTTTACGCTAAACAAGTAAAAAAAATAATAATAATTAGCTTTGCTAACGCTAAACTGTAACCGCTAAGACGGCTGTCATTCAGTCTGCGTCACGTCTTTGAGTCCTTGCAGTTGAAGCTGCGTCGACCAATCACGTCTTGTCACGTGTACATATAATAAGCCAATCATGTGCCTAGCGGATGCTTAGAGACACGCCCACAACATACAGGAACAAGTTTCTAAATTTTGTTAGCTAACTCAAAGTTGGAACAACCTAATTTAGCAGAAGCTAATTCTGCTAGCGGTTTCCAATACTGTCTTTGCAAAAATGCTAATCCGCTAAATAAAAAACAAGTTCTGCTATTAGCCGTTACCAGATTAGTAGCAAAACTGTGCCCCCCTCTGCATTTGATCTTTCAGATTCTTGACTACTGGAATAAGAGAGATGTACTGAAAGTAGAAACAAACCACTAATCTCACCACGCTAGTAACGACACTATCCAACACCAAAGATGGTGTCATTCCTATGTTGGTGTAGATTCTCAGTCATCAAGGACATGGCAGATCTTAAAAACAAATACAACTAGACTTATTCTATAGCAGAAGACGTGGAGTTCTAACTTTTTTAATCTGTGTCAATATTCCAATAATATCAGTGTTTGGATCAATCTGCATAACTGTACTTCAATAAAAGGCGACATAAACGTTCAGACTGAGGTCACTTTGAGAAACGTCACATCTGTGTCTGATGTAGTAGCACATATTTAAGTGGGTCGCATTTAAGAAGAAAATTAATTTGGCTCGCTTTAATGTGCAGTGCGAATGTAGCCAAAGTTGCGTAACCTTCAAAGACCGTCAGACGGCAGCAGTAAAGGCCACTGAACGACCAGGCGTGATAACTTTAAAGCTGAAACTGTGAAGAAGAACACGTTACTCAGCTCTGGACACAGATCTCACCCTGCTGTTAGTCCCATTGTGGTCACGGCAAAGAAAGAACCGTAGTATTTGAGAAACTCTCTGGACCAGGCGATCTGCATCGCCGTCTGCCTCTCCCTCATCTGGTTCTGCATCAGGATCTGACGCTCCAACTGTACGCGCACACACACACACACACACACACACACACACACACACACACACACACACACACACACACACACACACACACACACACAGAGAAACATGAAGGAGAGGAGGGAGAACACACCATGAAGCCAAACAGAATCCAAACATGGACGAGTAGTTTAAACCACAACACAATGAACCATTTGACAAAGCAAACAAATAAAATATTAAAATAGAAAATAAAAACGTGCACATTTGAAGGATACAAGCTGATAAATCATCAAATAATATACAAGAAACATGTTATTTTACTTTTATTTTTCCTGGATGAAATTATGAATAAAAGTGAAAGTGTTAGTTAACACCCGCCACTGAAAAACGACGGCATACAATAATGTCTGTCTGTTAGCAAAACATCTCGTGAACCACTGGATGGAATGAAATGAAACGTGCAAAAAAGCAAACAATTAGTGCAACTGATTCAAACGATTCACGAGACAACCGGATAAAAGATGGCTGCCACAACTAATCCACATCAGCCAACACAAACACAGCTATAACCCAGTCAGTTTTACAGCTATAAAGCTCAAGTTTGACGTGGTAGTAGCTGAGAGTCATTGACAACGCATATTCTGAGCATGAACAGATCTCAGAACATAGCGCATTATTTTATTCCTAAACAGCTAAAATGCTCTTATTCTGAAATCTTAGGAATAAAATATAATGGCTGAGGAAGCGTTTCCGTAAAAAAACTCATAATTCAATTAAAAAATAATTAATATTGTTATTATTGACCCTTTGCAACTGAATTTATGATTTAGACTTGTAAAGTGCCATCAAGTGGCTTTTATTGTGAATTGGTGCTGCATAAATAAACTGAATTGAACTAACGAGGATTTAAATTTGTTATCAGAGATGGTGAAAATATATACATTTATTAAATATTTCTGACATTTTGAAATGAAAAACACAGAAAGCAGAGAGCGACTGACGGACCTGCAGACAAAGAGTGGGTCAGAGGGACGAGAAGAGGGAGCAGGTCCAGGTTCAGAACCGCTGTGTCCCTGCTGACGAAGGCTTTTGTCGACCGTTTCCCACCTGACACACACACCGACATCTACATTCACACAAACACACACATTCTGCAGCCTGAAGCTGACGCTCTTAAAAAAAAAAAAAAAGCCTTTTATTCTCAGTGTCAAAGATGAGCTTTTGTTTCCACCAAACAGGAAAGTGATTCCAACTCTGTGACGATACAAAGGTTATAAAAAAGCCCCAGTCAGATGAGCTGATGACATAAATTATACCATCTGAGAGGAGCTGCGTTTCATTTCAGCAAATCAAACTGACACGAGTTTTTGTGTCACCATTTTGGCTGGATGATTTGTTTAATTGGGGCGATAAGTGCTCCTTTTGTATATGTGGCCTTTTTAAACTATTTTCAAGCAAGTAAAAAGAAAAAAAAAATCACTAATTTGGAGGTGAGATGAAATTAAACTTCTGAATATCCAACAAAGAATCAGCCTCTGAGTCAGAGGCAATTAAACTGTTTTATGAGGGAGTGGGCTCCTTATTGACCAATACCCAGTTTGAAATGTATTTAATTTGTCAGAGGCCTGCATGATGACTTAACCCTCCCTCAGAGGGACAGCAGGCGGACTCGAGTAATTATTGTCCAGAGCCAATACAGTATACATGTACTCTGTATCATACTGCCATATTCATCACCCGTAACCCAAGGCATAAATGTTGCCGCCCAATTCAATTCAAACTGGATGCCACAGCGAGGTGAACTTAGTGAATTCAAAAAGGGCTCTAAATAGGGATGCACAATATTGGACTTTTGGCCGATATGTTAAAACTTATTTGGCCGATAACCGATATTTTACATTTGTCAGAACATATGCCTCTTATTTAGGCTTATTTGCTACAAAAATTGTGCAACAGCTGTAAGAGCTGGTGACATATATTCAGTAACAGTCATGTGATATGCATAGCACTTTAATTTATATTAGATGAAAAGTGTTAATTGTTATTTATTAGCATTAGTCACCTGTGATGCTGTCTCACTTGTGGAGGATTGTTCCAGGTTCCTAGCTGCAGTGTAGGATCCTCTGCACTTCTGTGCATGAAGGACAGACTTTTTAAAGTTTTTGTCTATCCATTGTGCCGTAAGACTAATCATGCTAACGGGGTTAACATGACATCCAAATGTCCGTGATATAATTCACCCAACAAGTTGTGCTATCGGCTATTAGCTTCTCAGTGGTGTTGGAAATGACGGCTGGTAACTCGGGTAACGTTGCGTCAAAAAAAACTTCAGACTGGGGATGATGTAGCGAGTCTCAGCGTAGTCCTAAATCTGTGGAATCCGACATCCTCACCAACAAAAAATAAAACTTCCACACGGCCGACATTTTGAATTTTCCTCCCCGCTGTTTTCTATCGGCGAGTTATTTTGATAGAGTGGCCAATGTCCAATATTTAACTTTATCGCTGATATCGGCCGATGCCACGCTGATATCGTGCATCCCGAGTTACAGACGATGTTTGAAACACATATTCAGTCAAAAGTGTTGATTTTAAAAACCGTTGTGATAATTTGAGCCCGTTGTCTCCCCAGAACTGGGACCAGATGTGCGGTCAGTCTTTGCCAGCTGCTCTGCACTCGTCCATCCAGAGGAAGGACTTTATAGAGGTGAGAATGAACCGAAGCGTTGGGCAACCAGAGCTCTCGGAGCTTCGCTCATCCAACTTCCTGGTTTTTGCTGCAAACTTTTCTCTCCCCAGTGTTTACCAGAAGCCACCAGGTTATTCAGAGTGTGGTCCAAACATGTTACTGGTCAAGAGTTTGTTTCTGTAAACCCTTTAATGCTTGTTGTTCTGTGGCTCAGACTCGGACTCGTATGTGTTGTCATGCCGCCGCCTTTTGTGCGTTTTCTGTTCTCGAGGCACATTTCCATCAGTTCCCTCTTTTGTCACTGACATTTTGTTTTGTCTGCCTTTGTGCTTCTGTTTCTCAACCTTCCCGTCTTGTTGTCCACTTGCTCTGAAGGTGACAGACTACACACTAAACATGCTCTTTTATTGTCCCTTATATTGTTTTGGCTGACAGCTTTTTTTTGGGTTCATGTTTCCTGCAGCAGCTCATTAAGTTCTTCAAGGACTCTCTTTTAACATCACACTCTGCTTATTACATAAAGAACAACTTGTAGCAGCATTACCGTAGTTATAGAAATAAAGTGATTCTTTGTTTTTGTCTTCTGTTAGATCTAATAATCCCATTAAGCACTAAAGAGAATGTTCAACTTACAGGATGATGCCATCACTAACTTGTGGACGAACTAAACCTCCCAACGTTATTGCAGACTCCTTGACCTCCACTCACTTTGCAAAATGTTTAACATGTCAACATTTGTGTCTTCAGTATGTCTCACACTGCTGAAGGTCTTTTCTCTCAGATCTCCTCAGAGGACTGAGAACCACATTGTTCATCCACTCTGAACTGAATTAAAAGGCTCTTTTTAATCGGTCGTGTCTTTTAACATGAAACAATTTAAAAGTTGTTTATCTCAAAAATAGGGACGAGGCCAATCTGGTATCGGCCTCCGATACCAGCATAATTTATGAATCAGATTTTTCCGATCCATGATGTACGTTTGCTTCAAAGGACCAGACTTAGCTTTTTTAGATTCATGTATTATTGCGTTTGGCCCCAGCCCTCTGAAAGATTTTAAATTTGGCCCTCTCAGGGGAAAAGTTTGGGCACCCCTGCTTTAGAAAACTGGGTTGTCGCTTCAAAATCCATGTTTATAGGTAAACTGACCACTCCTATCACTTGAGGAAATGTGCTTTCTATTTTTTATTGTGCTTAAAAGTATAGTTTCCCTTAACTGATTGGGGTGGTTGAAGATCAATCTATGGTAGCCAAGACCACCATTGGCCACCCCCTGGCTCCGCCCATGCACCTGATGGTGGATAAAATCGCATTCTCCGCTGCCAGGATCTCTGCGCCGCCTCAGGCAAAATAAAAAAAACGACCTCTTGACAGTGTTTCCTACCTTCTTGAAGATCCTGCACCAAGAACAAGAAGGTTTTCAGTTCAGTCCAGAAGAACACTCATGAACTAGAACTAATCCGTCAGAACTCCTTTGAAGACGTTCATCTGTTTGTTGTTTTACTCCCTTTATGGCAGCTGTTTATGTGTCGTCCTGCATCAAGTCCCTTCCTGATTAAAATGTCTGTTTCTGGTGTTTTTAGCGCGCCCTCTACCAGTCGTCTCACAACGACGAGAACGACGTGCAGACCATCAGCCACAAGTGTCTCGTGGTGAGCGTGGAGGAGTACGAGCAGATGATCCACACCCGCCGCTACGCCGACAGCGAGGACCTCTACTACCGGGCCGGCACCTACGAGCCCACGACCGGCATGATCTTCAACACGGACGGAGTCCCGGTCATCTGCTAGACGAGCTACTGAAACCAAACCGTGACCTCACCTGGAGACCGGCCCAACCGCTCCAACACTGCTTTTCATTCTGCGAGCATTTCTCCGTGGACTGAACGACTCGGCGTCTTCAAGGAGACAGGAGACACTACAGAGACAGTATTATCAAATCGTCTCCTGAAGCGTTTGCACACACACACACACACACACACACACACACTTCACGACCACGTTCTGCTCGTTCCACATGTAAATACACCCAGACACAAGCAGTGTGGATGCTCACACGTGCACACAGTGTAAATACTCACCTCCATGTAAGACACGGTTATCTAGAGGAACATACGCGTGTTTTTATTTTCATGTTATAGATTTACGTTGGTAAGTTTAGTTTGGAAGAGGTTAACAGTGGAGAAGCTTTAACGAACTGTGAATGACGGTAGACGCCGCGTCCGCGTTCTTCCAGGGCGGACACGAACAAAAAGCCGGTGTGATGTTGTGCCGTTGCCGTGGTGATGTTCCAGTCACGTTCCAGTCGTGTATACGTGTATGTACAGAACAGCAGGACGCACAGGAAGAGAGCGAGAGGTAGACTCACAGCGCAAAGCACTTAAAAACACTTCTTCAACCCCCCCCCACCCCGACAATCCTGACTCGGACTGCACGTCCCAGTTTCTGTAATAATAAAAACTCCATCGATGACTCAGGCGTAGCAAAGCGGAGGTTCTGCTGTGTCAGCACTTCTCAGCTTTTGTAGTGAAAACGCACGACGAGTGGAAACCAGCTGCAGTTTGTGGATCCAAACGTTTCAGCGAGGACACTTTTGTCCACCGCTGCCTTCGAGAGGCCGTGGAGGAGCATCCTGGGAAACGCAGGATGCTGCATTTATTTTTTTAAACGCTAGAAGCCCCTGATCGGGAGCCGAAGTGAGGACGGCGTAGGAATCCCAGCGAGGCTTGTAAACACTGCGGTCAGTCCAGGAGGCATCAAGGTCGCGCTGCTGGTTCCCACCATGCAGCTGTTGCTCCCATTAGTTCAGCGTTCCACACACTGGGCTTCATTTCTCTCTGCGGCGTTCACCCCCCGGTGTTTGCTCGCTGCGTTTTCTTTACGTCGCGTCACCTCGGCCGCTTCGTGGACGTTACATTCTAATCGCGTGACGTCGTTTAGATGAGCGTGGACTGGGGAGGCTGCCTTACGTCTCCAGGCCTTAGGACGGTTTGCCAAATCTTTTTCTGTCGCTCTCCTCCAGCGTCCTTCGTGAGTTGAAGCTGCAGAGGAGCACTGACCTCGCTCTGCCTATTTGTCACACGCATCAGTGTAAATACCACACCGCTGGCTGCGTTGCTCTTTCTTTACGTCGCTGTGCCTCGCCGCAGAGATTGAAGACTTTCTTGTTGATATTCAATAGGTTTAATATTTTCTACTCTCTTGGAGACATTCTGGTGTTTACTACATTTGCTTGATCATAATCCCTTTTTTTATTATTATTTTGAGATGTTAGATGACGTTGAGAGGAAGAGCTAATCTGGTGTTTTCTTTTTAAAACAACGAGGCATGTCATTTTGTTGAGATTAAATCTGTAATCCAGATGTTATAGCTACCCAGTAACGGTTAATATTGTGCTGCTAATCTGTTGGTATTTAAAGTTGTTGAAACCAGGTACAGAGACTCTATTTAGCTTACTGAAATCCTCTATTTCCCAACATTTCCCCTTAAAAATGATAGTTCTTATACTTTGAAGTGAGGTTTATGGAAATGTTTTGAACAGTAAATATCTTACCTGTTGTAGATGGTTCATTTGAACAAGCTCAGTTTGGAGAACAAGTTTAATATTGTTCAGAGTGATCTATAGTCTAGTCTTATTACAGAAAATATCTAAATTAAATTATTTAGTCCTAAAGCAACTCCAGTTTCAAGATGTTTATAGTGATGGCAACAAATAAACAAAGGGCAACATATGTTTGTTTATTTTCACTTTCGTCAAGCTGCAGTGTTTTTTGACCAAAGTGAAAATTTCTTCTGTTCACCCGAGGATCTTTGGTTTTGTTGACGTTCATCAATTCAAGTCGTGGTTGTTGAGTTCTGCCACACGGTTCATAAAAACAAAATATTTTACTATATATACTGTATTTATTTTATTTTATTCTACATCGCTCTCTAATTTACTTGGTGTGGTTAATCTGGTGGAACCATGATATTCAGGCAGGAGGTGCTACAGCTGACTGCTGCCGTTGCTTTTTGTGCTCACAAAAACCCACTGAACTCATGGTGTCATGTAAAACTGACGTCATTAAACTTGAGGAACGTTTGCAGGAACTGCTCTAAACGTTTTCAGACCAGAGTTGTTGGAAGTCCTTGATTCGCTTCAGGCTCGGCCCCTCTCTGACTAGCCCTTAGCTCATCGATCTGGACAAAATTAAAACTTGTTTGTCCAGCACGAACTCAAACAGCTTTCTGCAACAGGTAAGATATTAATTGTTCATAATCTTTTCAACAGAGCTGGCTTTAAAAGATCTGAACTACGCTGCTGCTCTCATGTCAAGAGTCCGATGTTTTGAGCGGCTGTCCACACGGACGACCGTCCACACGGGCGACCGTTTGGAAGCGCGGGTCATGCGGAAGTTTTTCAGAGTGAACAGGTTCAAGCGCCCGTTATGAATGTTTACCCCTCGAGCTGCTGAAGCACTTTTCTGTGTATATCTGAGTGACGACACAAACACACACCCTACACACCTTCAAACCCTTTAAAGTATGTGGTGTTGCCTTTCCATTTCTTATTTTGCCCCCACCCAAAGCCTTCAAACAGGGTCCGACACACTTTTATCCCACTACGTCTTTGTTTTTTTATATTTTAAGAGCCTTTGTAAATGTTAATTTTATCGCCATTTCAGATGTCGCTGCATGCCTTTTAAAATGTATTTTTGCTGTGATTCTTTATGTATATTAGCTACCCCACCCCCCCACCCCACTTTCTGAACAATCGTCCACGCCTCTCAAGCAATCCTGCTGATGGGCACAGGGAGCTAGCTGCTAGAAAGAGAGGAATGGGAGAGCGAGCAAAAGAGAGAATGAGAGAGAGAGAGAGGTGGACTGGAGGCTGGTTCTTCGTCTGCTGTTCCTTCAGTATCGTTATCGTCCTGTTACAGAGAAGATTATTTTGAAAATAAAAGAACCATCTACGTTTTGTAAATGATCCTTCGCCGCTGAGGGAAGAAAGCTATCAGAGTATACTTTGTACACATGTCTAATCTTGTAAAAAAATCCAAAAAGAGTACATTTTAGAGAGAGATCTGAAACTAGATATATTCTGTCACCCTATACTATATATGTGTAAGAAACTTTTTTTTTTTTACAGACTGCAACCATGTTTGTCAGTGTTTCTTTGGAATTGTTTTAGTAAGTCAATATTTTATAGTTAATCAATAAACAGATGGAACTGTACCTTTTTGTCGTGTGTTTCTAATTTAAAACTCGTTCAGGCCCAATCCAGGCGTGAGCATAAACAACCTCGACTCAGTCATCGACGTTTTAAACTTTCTAACTTCCTGCAGCAGCTGCCGTGCTAACGTTAGCTTGTACGTAAAACAGGAACGAGTGACTATAAGAATAAATGTTTGCGCAAGAGTTTGGAGAATAAAATATCTATCCTTTCCAGGTGTGAATGCTTTATTATGCAGATGAGACTTGGTTTTACAAGCAGAGACTTTGACACACATAATCTGGACCAACTCAATGTCTACCCCAAAAAAACATCCACGTGGTTACAACGTGGCAGCCATTTTTCAAGATGGCCACTTTTATAAGTCTTTTTTTTTTTAAGCAGAATTAAAATAGAACCATTTAAATTTCCTTGTCTTTGCATCAAAATATAGTTTTTTGGACTTCGTAGTTAAATCCTTGAGTCTAAAAGTCAAATTTTTTAAAACTTGTGGCAGTAACGGACCATTTCATGAATGTGTAGTGAGGTTAAGATATAAATTCATGGATTTTGATAAAGCTGTGAGGTCTCCTTTACATCTGCCACAGTTCAGTTTTCCATGAACAGCTGACAGCAGCATGGCCGCCATCTTGGATTTTATGAAAAGTGGGTCTGAGGCCAACCCGCTCCAGATTTAATCCTAACAGCCAGTGGAAGATTCTTCTGAACCATTTAATCTGCAGGGTTGCTCAGCTGCAAACAAGCTGTGCATGATGAACGTGTATGGAAGTAAATCTGTGTCGCTAGGATCTGAATTAAAAATGCCACTGAAATTTTAACGTTTGTATTTAATTTTTCAGTGTTAAAATATATTCAGAATATATTTTTAACTTAAAAAAATAGTTTGAAATTTCATTTATTTTCTCTTCAAAATAAATTTCACACTATTATTACAAAGAGATCACATTTTCAGTAGCTGTTTTTCAGTTTAACTTGTCAGTGTAAAAAAATTTGGCACATAAAAAACTTCAGCCTTTCAAAATTCAAACACAATACTTTCAGTGTCCTGAGATTCAACTGGATCAATTTCATTGTCTGAAATTCGGCCTCTAAAAATTAATTGTAAAAAGGGCAGGGTTACTTGAGGTCACAAACGTTAACAAAGGATGTCAGAATCCAACACCTACATCTGCTTTAGTCACTTGCCGTTACACTTGTTGCGCTGATTTTGAAGGAAAACAGCATCTCTGAGGCGGTCGTGGAAGCTAACGCTAACTCAACGGTGAGTTTAATGTTTTCATTTTTCTGTTAGTATGTTGTTTTTTTTGTGCATCAAGTTCAATAATACATAAAGCATACATATTTACTTCCATCAGTGTGGAGCAGTGATTACTGCAGTTGGCTTTTCTGTATGGAGTTTGCATGTTCTCCCCATGTGCACCAGGTTAATAACTTTAAAGTGTGTGTGACGTGATGTTGGAACTATGCATAAAGTGGCACAACATATGTTGTCTCATTCAACTATTTTCTTTTTTACAAGCAATATGATAAATCAATGA
>JARVGQ010000672.1:20933786-20945145 GCA_031762355.1 Hypsolebias martinsi | reverse complement strand
CAAAAATAAAATCCATGGACTTATAAGTTCTTTGTCTCAGAAGGTCTTCTGGGTCAGGGTGGACATGTCTTGGACACGTCTTGGACACGGAGGTATATCCCTACAGGTGTAAGAAGAGTTGTTATCAACACTTTGATTGCCACATCAAAATCCAAGATGGCCACTGCCAATAATGTATACTAACCATCAGTACCATTTGAGGAAACTTTTTATTTATTTATTTATTTATTTATTTTTATTGCTTAAAATTATAGTTCCCTTAAATGATTGAGGTGGTTGAAGATTAATCTATGGTGGTCAAGGCCAACATGGGCTACCCCCTGGCTCCAGCACTGCACCAGGTGGTGGATAAAATGACTCCAGGATCCATCTATCTGTGCTGCCTCATACAAAAAAAAAATAAAATTACCTCTATTCTCGTCCACAGTGCAACTCCTGTCCACTTGAATACCTTGTACCAAAAACATTTAGGTTTAGATAATGTGTCCTCCTGTGTCGAGGCTTCAAAGCATGTGTCGAGTAATTCAGGAGGATTTATATGGAGCGTGTATCGAGGTGTGTATTGATGACACATGTAATGATGTTCGAAGCCTTGCTATTAGGCCGTACCACAGGACCGATTCAGGAACTGGTTCGTTTGTATGCGCAACAATTCGAAATAAAAGAGGCAGACAGAAAAATCCATCATCACCATGATCATAAATACAGATTATCATTTGCAGATCAAATTTAGACTTTATTTGAGTTCCTCACAAACATGATTTTTTTTTTCTTTTATTCAACTTAAAACTTCACAAGCCAGTTATGTTATTAGAATCCATCTACCAGTTTTACATTTATAGTCAACCTGATGGTGCAGTAGAGCAAATGAAGCAGCATGGCGCATCATGAGTCAAGCTATTTAATGGAAAGCCTCAGTGCTTCATGAAGCTTCATCTCACCATCACTAGGATTAGAGTAGTCCCTCATTTATCGTGGGGGTTACGTAAGTGAAAATCCACAGAATTGACACAGATGTCTGAGTTGAAACAACAAAATAAAACAGTTGAATCAACTAAGGCAAAAGTTCATTTAGCACCAGTTCATTAATCAAGATACTTGATGCTTATTCACTCAACATGAAAATTTAAGTTGCATGAGTAGTAATACCTTTTTACTCAGCAACTCTGCAGAACACAGCTTGGTTCTGGTCCGGTTCAGCAGACCTACGCAGCCTTGGTCCAATTCTGATCAGCTCTTTGCATCCACTGAGCACTGAAGTCACTATGAATAGAGCTTTAGAGCGTAACGTCACTGGTCCGCGGCGCAGAGGCTGATGGGATAGAATGGGGTCGGTCCTCAATATTAGCTGTCAAAAACAAACTTTCTCACTGATTTTTTTTTTTTTTAAAGTAGGTTAAAACAATTTAGCAATGGTCCAAACTTGTTGTGTTATTGGATGTAATGTTCGGTCACATGAACGGAATCGTCAAAAGATAGAAAACGGTAGGACTTTCGTTTTATAGTTTTCTGCCTGAAAACAACGCGAAGGAGCTCGTGTTGAACGTAACAAAATGGAGATGAATGGCCTGGATATCAGTGGTGAGACATCCTCATACAACTTTCTCCAGTGTCCTAAGATACCCGCTACTTTGTTACAGACATTCTGGTGAGTGTCTAAATTAGGGCTGAACAATTAATTGCATTTGCAACAATATCGCAATACAATAAAACAAGATTTTCTAATTGCAAAGGCCGCAATTTGACTGGTCATGTGATTTGGTTACATGACTTGCAAGTGAGCGGATTGGAGCAAAGCAGAGCATGGAGCGGGAGAAGTCAACACTTCATTTTAACCGGTTGCACAATGGCGTCAGGCTCGACAGAAGCTGACAAATCTTTCTTTTTTCATTCAACCTTCATTTAGACAGGTTAATCCCATTGTCTGAAAGTTTGGTAGCACGTCCGTTGGTTGGAATTATTTTGGCTGTAAAAAAGACGACGCTGCACAACGACATGTGTTGTGCAGAACCTGCCTTGCTGCTGTTGCTAGTAGCAGTAAAAAAGGGCAGTAAGTTTTTTTTTTTATATACTGTATCTAATTTTAATATATTTACTTATTAACTGTCATGAGAAGTTCACAGTAGTTAGGAAGTTCACTTAACATGTTTACTGTTATGTTTATGAAACAAGAAAAAAATAGAAATGGTGAAAAGAAAAGGCATAGATTTGTTTGCGTTATTGTAATCTCTGCTTTAAATAAATCTGACATTGTTTATTACAAAACAGATTGATTTATTGCTTCTGTTTGCTGAAAAATACTTGAAGATATTTTAAAAAAAATTGTTTTAAATTGCAATTGCAATTTATAGAAAAAAAATTGCAATTAGATTACAGTATTTTCCAAAATCGTTCAGCCCTAATGTGTGTTACTTTTTAAAGCCCATTTTCCCAACACAGACTAAACTGTGAGAACCAACTGCTGCTTATGAGGCCCCATAAGAAGTGCTGTTGGTGGGTTAGGTCTAGGGTTAGGTATGTACTGGTCATGGCTAAGTTTAGGACAGGGGTCTGCAACCTTTTTGATCAAAGACCAATTTCTGCCCCTTCCCTCATTAAATAAAAAGAACCAGGAGCCACAAAACCTGCTACAACTGTGATGATCAAGTGGTGGCACATGGGCCACTTTGGAGTTGGAGGGGACTTTTCTGACCAGTGGGGAGGGGGGTGACATTTTAAAACTAAGAATCAATAATGAATTTCAACATTTATTCATATTTTTTTACGTTTTGGAACGAAAATAACTGTATGATGTAAAGAAGTAAAAAGGTCTATTTTCTGCCTTTCCATGAAAATGAAAACACTGAACCCTGCAGGCCTCTGTGTCCTTTGATGTGAGGAGAAATCAAGTATCGCACTTTGACGCAATAAAGTAACAAACAGTAGTGTCGTTCAAACATTTGCAGAAATTTGACAATAAATAAGAGCCAGAACTAAAAAACCAGAACAATTAAATTTCCTGTGAGTTTTGGTCAAAGCTTCATGGAGCCGCAGGTGAGGGACTGACGGGCCGCATGTGGCTCCAGAGCCACAGGTTGCAGACCCTGGTTTAGGGTCAGACATGAATGAACATGAATGCAAGTCAATGCAAACTCCCTGTAAAGACACAAGACGAACCTGTGTGTGCGCGTGTGCGTGCGTGCAGACAGCGGGTCTGGAACGTGCTGTTCCCTGAGCTCGGTGATCTCACACCGTGCGTAGCTTCCCGCCGCCGCATGATTGGCTTCGCGCGTTTCTCCCTCTACTTTTCAAAACTCACTGCTGCCGTGCGTGTGACAGCTGAGCCACATGGCCGGGCGACGCCCCCACCGCCCCGGGTTCGCCTCTCCAGGGGACGTAAAAACACACACGCACACTGTAGAGATGAACAGGACGGGCGCTAACAGCGTCCACCCGCAGCCGGACGCGGCCACTCAACAGCCCGTGAGGCTGAAACACGCAAAGTTACACAAATTAACATTTAAACAGCCCCAGATGTGGCCTCATGTGACATCTGGCTGTAATAACAACTTTATAACTCCAGTTACAGTTCGTAAAGCTTTATGAACGTCTTCGTTCAGCATCCACGCCGCTCGGTTTCCCCCAAAAGCCGCAGCCTCTATCCCTCCCTCCATCCTGCTACAAACACCGCGGCGCCATGATTTCTTTGTTTCCTTCGGGCCGAACCCGAGCAGAACGCGCCGTTTCTGCGGCCGCCTACGGTCCCTGCTACCCCCGGACATCTCTTCTTCCTTACCGATACGGACTCCCTTCGTCACTCCCGGGCCTCCGGAGCTCCACTTTTATTCTGGCCGACACGTAAGAGCCCGCGTCAGGCTACACCTCCGCCGCGTCACCGGGAACAACAACACGGAGATTGGAGAAGGAGGACGAGGAAGGCAGATGGCGACGCTGACCGGAAATGAACGAAGAGTGACGGAAAAGGACGGAAATTACCGAGTGGGGGCGAATCAACCCGACTGAACTCGGGCCAAATTTCACACGGGGTGCATATTTTAAATGGTCTAATGAAACTTAGAAACAACATTACTTGTATAAAAAATATATATATTTTTAAAAAGTTGTATTGAATAAAACAAAGAGTTCTGTTGAAATACATTAAAGTTTTTTCAAAGACAGTGCTGTCCATCCGTGTGGACACCGTTTTTATCCAAATTCTAAATTTAGAACCCTTTTCTGGACACCTCATGGGTCAAGGAGGATTTTATAAGTTGGAATCCTGGCAAAAACCAATGCTGACATGTTCCTGGTTTTGATTTTCTACATCTGCCTTATAATCTGTCTCTTTTGACATCTTTGCTTTAACTTGTTAAAAAAAAATCTGTATTTCTCTCTTATGATTGTCTATTGTTGATTGTCCAAGGAAAAGCTACTGTTGCTGTTGCCATCATCCTTAGTTTGTTGCCAGGTCTCTCTTGTAATTGAGTCCTCGAGGCTCAATGAGATTAACCTGCCTAAATAAAGGTTGAATGAACTTTGGTTTGATCATAAAAAGAAGCGTATAAATTAGTGTTGAATGTTGCTGAAATGTTGAACAGGAGATTGCAGTGCTGGAAGAAACTCATAGATGTATCTTTTTATTTCAGGTGTCTTTATCTTTGTGTTGTTTTAGTGTCCTTTGGCACAGCAGAGAGCTGATGCCAAGCTGGCTCAGATGTATTGGTGCTTGTGCTGGTACTCCTGAGGTTTGAAGGAAACGAGCTAGGCAAGCACTGGCTCTGGAATCAGTTTGATGAAAACCCTCCTGTGCTTCTATGTAAATATAGCAAGATGACATTTTGTATTAGAAACCAACACAGTGCAAGCAAAAAGTCATATTTAGATTATAGCACTCTAAATTAGTCCCAGAGCGGATCATAAAACAAACTAAGCATCTTATTAAACATTCATCCATATTTCCAGTAGATTCATGCAACTCATAAATGTCTACATTTGTTACTACCACAGTTTGTTTCCACCACAACTTGCCATGGCGCACAACGTGTAATGCTGACAAAACTTGATTTGATCTGCTCAGATTACTTTTAATTTAACTTTTTGTAAACATTTCCACAGAGTTAGAATGGTTTGTTTAAAGAATAATGTTATTTTCAAATCTCAGTATGAACAGTTTTTAAAAAGTATTCTTGAAATTCTAATTAAAAAAAAGCAACTTTTTATTTGATATACATATGAACTTGAGGAGCTCATTTTGACTTGTTCAACACAACTGTGCAAAATATTTGCACCCAATTAAAGCAGATGTTTATTTTACATTGAAATAGTTGTTGCAAATTTTCTTTTTCTCTGATGCTTTCTGTTGTAACATAGCTGACAAGAGTGATTAATCACCTCTTGAAACTTTTTAACGATTAACAAAATTAGCTCAAATTTTCTGTCAGTGGCCACAAACAAATTAACTTATTGTATTAAATATAATTGCCCTGGGTGGTTCAGTCAAATACAACAGAAAGTCAAACTTCCAATATTTTCCATGGGATGTCATGGAATAAAAGCAGAAAATGTCAAATAAATGTAATAAAAGTTACATTCCACAGCTGGATCTGTTGTGTAACTTCCCTCCTGTGTCTTTCAGGCAACGGCATCACGTTAGAGGGAGCTGTTCCAACAGAACAAGACAGTCAACCCAAACCGGCCAAAAGAGCACGGACATCTTTCACTGCAGAGCAGCTACAGGTGAGCCACATCAGTGTCACTCCGAGCTTTACAGCTAGCATCGTACTGTTCAGCTCCATAAATTAGATTCTGCAGTGTTACGTATAGAGACAAATTCTGAAATAGGCTGCCACAAGTTTAATAACTATGTGTTGTTTGAATTACCAGATTATGCAGGCGCAGTTTGCTCAAGACAATAATCCAGACGCCCAAACGCTACAGAAGCTAGCCGACATGACGGGCCTCAGCAGGAGAGTTATACAGGTCCGTACGGTCAGATCTCTAATCTGGGAATTATAAAAGGCTCGTATAGAAATAACTATACCTACTGTTCTGAAATCTATTCTACTCTTATATGATGGAGTCACTAAAGATACTTTCTCCACTTTTTAAATGATTTTTACGTGTCAGATGAATAGCTACATGATGTCTGCATCTTCATAGGTGTGGTTTCAAAACTGCAGAGCAAGACATAAAAAGCACACGCCCCAACACAGCGGGGCTCCCCAGGGTCATCCTCAGTCCAGGATGCCCTCCTCCCTGCCCGAGGAGCTGCATTACTCCCCCTTTGGCAGTCCGGAGCGAGCGCGGATGGTGGCTCTTCACGGCTACATCGACAGTAAGTCCGGATTTACTCGTTCGCTGAGAAAATAAAATCTGCTCAATTATGATATTCATGATTTTATTTCATTTTTTCAAACAAAATGCTTATTTCTGTTTTTTTTTTTTTTTTTTTTGTGTGTGTTTGTGTTTGTATTAAGGTCATACTTTATCCGTCATGACCTCTCAGAGTCTCCCTCACCAGGCCATGTCGCTGCCCCAACTCCCCCTCAGCCGCTAGCTCCCCACCAGGATCCTCTGAGCCGTGGATCTGTGCCCCTGATCTGCAATCAGCGACGCCTGCTAACCTCATTCAAAGATTGTACCACGTGGAGAAAAGACTCACCTGCCAGGATTCCTGCAAACAGAACGAATGGAAAGAAGAGGGGAAAAAAAAAAACTATGTTCTCTTCTCTCCGAGGAATATCCCGCCTGCAGCCCGTCTTATCAAAAAATAAATAAATAATAAAGACAAAACCCCACAACCTTCCAGCATTTGTGATTAACAGGAACGGTCTGTTTCACACCATGTAATGGACATCGAAGCTGAGGAGAAGTGGAGTTTGAAATGGATGTAACTGTTAAAGGAAGTGGGACTGAAGCTTTTTAAGGGCTGTCAGAGTATTGAAGACATTTAAAGGGACTGTCACTGTGGGACAGGGCGCACTCAGAAACCACATCAGAGGTAAGACTCCGCCCTCTTTTATCTCTAAGCAACCATGAAGGAAAACTCAGTGCAAGCAAAAAAAGCTGTTTACCTTTAGAACATGACAAAACAAGTTCCTTGTTTCATTTTCTGATAAATTTTTGGTGTACAATGAGATTTTTGTTCAAGATTTCCAACATTGTGTGCCTTATCTTATTTATTAATAAACATTTAAAAATTCTGTCCATTCTTAAATAACAATTTGGACTTTATTAAAATTTCATTAAAAACTTTGTGAAAATTTCAAACCATGTCCATAAATTCAGCTCAAGCAGTCTGACTATTTTTTTTCAATCTTAAAGAAATTCAAGATGTGACTTGTGTGTTTTGGAATGATTTTGACATTTGAGGCGATCCTGCTACTCTTTTAATAAAAAAAAAAAAAAAGTGAGATCCATGTGTTGTTAAAAGGCACATTCCTTTAATTTATAAGGTTGCCTGTTCAGCTTCATGTAAGAAGGGAAACTGAGTTTTGGTACAATTTAGACCCAATAAAACTGACTGGGTTTGTATATAGTAAAAAGGGTGTGTGTGTGAGAGTGTGTTTCTAAGTGTGTACTGGCAGGGGTAGTGTGTGTGTGTGTCTGTATTTTAGTGCCATTGCCTCTGTGTGAAAACCACATCCAATTCCACCTCAAAGTCCTTGTATTTATTGACATGATAAATCCCTGTAAAGCACTTTTCCCCCGTTTCTGAATTGGTTTTTGTCGAAAAATAAATAAAAAAAGAAGAAATGAAACCAAAAGGTTTATTTGATAGACTGTGGTTCATCAATGTTTTGTGTAATAAAATGCATAAAATAGAGTGGGATGTGTGTGTGTTTCTTAAGAAGATTTCGAGTCAGGAAAACACAAGTTTGCTTTTATCAAACTATTAGTGGCAAAAAGAACAGAAAAGTGGGTGAGATGTGAGATTCATGTGGAAATGCTCAAAATAAATCCATAAACATGAATTAATGCAACATTCCATCTGTAGCTATGTGTTTTTGCAGCTTTGCTTCACGTACTTTAGCTGCATGCTGTTGGGTCTGCATTTTTCTGCAAAAGTGTGTCAACACAAAACAAGAAAAGATGCATCATGGGAAAGTTGTGCACAAATACCTGCTGCCTTTTTCTTAAAAAATCCAAACTTTTTAGTTTCTGACCCACAAATTAACAATGTCAAAGGCTTGTGACCCCAAATGGTTGACTCACTTTAAAAAAGTAAATACTTCAGGACATGATGACAACATTAACACCTTAAACTCATATTATAATTATCATTTTATTTTATAACAATTATCGCAAAAAATATGGATCAGTTTTTAACTTTTATTTGACTCTCATGACCCTAAACTTGGCGTTTTGTGAAACATATAGCGAGCCCCGACCCTATGGGAACCACTGGGAATTATATTTTATTTTTACACAGAAATATATTTTTATATAATGAGGCTTGAAATTTGGATCTGGCTCCAATAGCTGTATAAGAATGAAGCTTTTAATCTGATGACTTCACAATATTTAAGGGTCCGTTTATATTTTTTTGTGTGACCAAGAGGAACTAAATGTTGGACTCGGCTGCAAACTGCATCTCTGACAAGGACTGTTGCAAATTGAAACAAGAAAGATTAATTTTTTTTTACAACTTTAATCAAACTGAAAGAAAAATTACAGTTATAGGAACTTCACAGCTTTAATAATAATAAAAATAAAGTAAAAACGTTTGCACTGAAACTAATTTCCACATCCAATAAGAAAGAAAAAAAAAATAGCATTTTACTCAAGACAATTTAGACATTTGAAACAGAGTTTCTGTGTGTTGCTCTCAGATCTGCTTGCAGGATTAACACCAACAACTTATCCCTTCCTGCAGGTCGTCACAATCCACTCATGCTCAGAGCTATCTGTTAAAAAAAACAAAACATTTAAAGTGAAATGAGTCAGATCTGCTCAGGGTTAGATGCTTGAAAAAGCTCAGCTGTGAAAGGAAGGAGGTTGTGTTCATTTTGTCAAAACGCTTAAATAAAACAATCAGCAGCATAATTAAACTGCAGGTTATGCGTGCGTGAGTGCGTGTTGGTGTGTGAAGCTGTGCCACTGAAGTGCCATTTAAGTCTTGGGATAAAATTGTCAAAGCAAGATAAGCCCGACAATTAGTGGCAAATAACTTCTCAGAGCCACTCCAGACAACAAATAATAACCCTCCGACTAAAAATGGACGCCAATCTTTTCTTCTTTCTTTCTTTCTTCTTTAAGCGAAACAAGCGCCAGAGGAGCTGGTAATAAACCAGTTTTTCCTTGTTAGAAACTGAAATGAGTAGCTAATTGCAGGGGAAGTGAGCGTGCTCTGGAGCGCGCGCAGCTGCACGCACTTGAGGCGCTCGCGGGCCTCGCCCCCGGGCTCCACGGAGCGCGCGCGCGGGGCCCCCATTGTAACGGCGGAGCGGCTCTCCCACTGATTGTGCGTAATTGCCAGCGCTGGTCGTGAACGCACCAGCTACTTCAAGTACATAACACCCCCTGTTTTTTTCTTCTTCTAACTCTCTCTCTCTCTCTCTCTCTCTACCTGCACGGACAGGGGGTCAGTTGAACGCGCTATCCGCCATGCACGCGACAGCTGTCATTTCCACGGGGCTTTGTGGCGCAGCTGAAAATGGGACAGGTAATTATCGGAGGCACGAGACTGACCTGAATGAACCGCAGCCCACGACTTCATGACGATTAGACTGAGACATGTTCATATCTGCTGCGGCCCTGCCCTCTTCAGCAGCAGCGTTTAGATGACGTCACGTGTAATTGGCACCTTGGTTTCACTGAGGGCACAGGTGGCTGCAGGGCTCAGGCTTCATCATTAGCATTTTCTTTTCTTTTCTTTTCTTTTAAAGTCAGAACTGCATAATGACTCCTGACTGATCTGCTCCTACAAAATAAATGCATGATCTGTGGAAGCCTCTGCTGATAATCCACTCAGGAGGACGTTTCCTGCTGCGTGCGTGCGCACAGGACAGTTTATTTAGGCATTTGCAAACGTCTGAACTCCGGTTTCATGCAGTAGCTGTCACAGATGCGTGCTCTGAATGACTCTCAGCTACTACCACATCACATTTTAGCACATCTGTAACACTGTCTAAGTTATAGCCACATTTGTTTTTGATAATGTTTGTTAGCTTTGATGGCTTACTTTAATTTAACTGACTCCAAAAGTCAATTACTTGTCGAAGCACATCCACTGATTAGTTTCTTAAAGTGTCATTAAAATCAATCCAGTGGTTCTTGAGATATTTTGCTAACAGCCAAAGAGGGCTGACGCCAACATTTGATGCTGGCTTTAAGCAAAGATGTTGCACAGTGAGTAGCACGTAAATATATTGGGAATGATGCTCAGCCACGGCAAGACCAGACTTTTGCACGGTCTCTGAGAAACTGATTGAGCTGTAGCCATGTTTGTGCTTCTAAACTCTATAAGCTGTGGCAACCGTCTTGAATCTGGTTGGCTCCAAATCTTAAACCTCTGTAGAGGAACATCTAGTGATTACCTGTTAAAAGTTTAATTGCAATCCACCCTGTGGTTCACGAGATATTTTGCTAACAGACAGCATTGTTAGAGAAGCTGCAGCTCTCCTGTTCAGTTATTTAGCCGCTGTGGTGAAATCATACGAAACAGGAACAAAAGCCAAAACACACATTCAAACACGTTTCCAACTTTCTGTCATCATGTCAGCCTGTGGTTTTCTCTATATCAGATCCAGATCTTTGAAATTAATATTTCTTTTTTTCTGCTAAAGATCACAGGATTAGGAAATTATTCACGCTTTGTGATTAAAAAAAATAAATACATTTTTGAGAACAGGGATATTTAACGTAATCTTGTTCCACTCCCCAGAGCTGATGTTATCTGTCTGTGAAACACCTCGAGTGGATGGGGACAAAGGGAGCGGGCCGGTCTCTGGTCACCAGCCGTGTTTACCTTGGCGGCGGGACGTTTTCAGCGTGGAGCTCAAGAGTTCCTGAGCAGTCACTCCAGAAACGGGGAAGCAACAACTAACATGGAGCGGCTCAGTGGTGGCGTGGTTGTCTTTAAATAACCGAGTGAGTTCAGTCTCTCCCTGGTGCCTCGTTTGTAATTGCAAGTCACCTCAGAGCTTAAGCGACAGTTTTAATCAGCAAAGACAAATGAAAAGTTAATGATATGGATTAATCATTTCATGGGATTAAGCTTGGCTGGGATGTAAAAGGAAAAACAAATACAGGTAGTCCTCGACTTACGACGTAGATCCGTTCTCACGCGGCGTCGTAAACCGAATTTGACATAAGTCGGAACGTACGTAAATACATGTGACGTACCTGTTTTACCAAGCGCGTAAACCGATTTTCGACG
>JARVGQ010000672.1:20839486-20850408 GCA_031762355.1 Hypsolebias martinsi | reverse complement strand
TGTACAGTATATATACTTTTTCCTTCTTTTTTTCAGGATTCACAAGATAAAGTTAAACAACAGAATTAAAGGAAGGACTTTTTTTCAATTGAAATAGATACTTGTTGAAGGTATCATTTTATTCTGAAACTGTCTGTTGTTGGAAATCTTGAAAAAAAAAAGAAATAAATTGATAAAATATGATAATTAATATAATCAAAGTAGAATTATGATTCTGGAGGCATCCACTGTAACCACAATAAAGGTGGTTAGGGGTTATTTGGTGATAATTTTGAAAACTTTAATTCTTCTTTTTCTGGATGTAAATCCTTTTTTTTTTTAAGATAATTATTTCTTCTGGTATCGAATGCTGTGCAGCTTGATGGATTTTTACTGAAACTTTTTTTTACTCTTAGACATTTGTTATGATGCGTAACCATGACAACTGGGAGCTGCCGATTAACACCTCAAAGCTAAAAAAAAAAAAAAAAAAAAAAAAAAACAACAACAACAGCCCCAAATCCAGAATGAGTTGAAAAGGAGGTGCCATGGATGCATTCCCACCTGGCGGCTGTGCTCGAGTGCCTGACCGCCGAGATCCCGTTGCTGTTGGCGATGAGGGGCTCGGCAGGCTGCTGGGATGAGTGACCGTCGCTCCCGGCAGTCCTGCGCTCCAAGAGGACCGAGAGGTCTGCTGGGTCCAGGTGGAAGGGTCGACATCTGTGGCCAGTTTCTTCAGATCCACTGTGGGACAGACCACTACAAGAGATCCTTCTTGCCCACAGCCATCAGCATCTACAACTCTTAATGAAACAAGGATGATAAGCTACAACATTTCCCTTTGGGATTAATAAAGTATTTTTGAATTGAATTGAATTTACTCTGCTTGCCTGGGGTCACTGACACCTTTTAATTTAGGATTTCAAATTTACAGATGTGAAGTTGGACTATAAACTCATGCATGCATGAACAAAATTAATTTAGTTGATTTTACTATTAAAAAAAAACATTTTCTGTTTCGATTTAAGGCTTGGGAATTTTTATTTTATATTTGAGTAAACTCACTTTAATCATGATTGTAGCTACTGGATCTTTTAAATACTTTCATTTATTGTGGGTGTATTGACCAATCATTAAAACATCAAGCTCAACAACTCTCAGGAGTGAATATTTAAACTCCAGCTCGAAACTTCCCCGTTTATTAGAGCTGGGGAATTGTTTCAGAAAAGAGGTGAAACATCTTCAGGGACTAAAATATGGTTTAGTTGAGGCACTAATGCACGTGTCTGCTGCCACCTAGTGGCGGCTGTCAGCACTACAGCTTCAACTAGCTGGGAAACACAAGCCTTTAAAAATGAAGTTTTCAGCTCTGTCATTAAAATGACTCTAGATAACTATGTGTAATTATGTGGATGTAAGTTAATAGTTGTCATGATGGACAAAAGCTACAAACTGGCATTTGGGATTTTACACAAATTACTCCAATAAATGTTAGACAAACATTTAAAAACCTGAGCACACATCGTAATTCACATTTTCAGCATGAACTGTTTTTTTTTTATTTTTTTTTACATTTTTTAATGCACGTCACATTTCTGATTTGTGAGTTCCTTCACCGGTGGCTAAATACAAAACTAAACACAGTCCCTTTCATTTTGCCTTGCTTTGCTAATCTTTATAATCTCTCTGTTAAGCAAGTTCTAACACAAACTAACAGATTACAAACATTTCTGCTGACCAGAATACAAACAATGTTTTCAACACAGCCCTGTGTCAAGTTGCCATAGTTTTACGTCCTTTTTAATGTCAAACATTTTCCAACCTGTAAGTATTTTGCAGGGTTTTAAAATCCGAATTTAATGCCAAATCATAATTTCTTGTTCTAATCTTATTAATTGCTCAAATCTCTGTGGATATTGGGTAAGAGAAACAAAACAAACATGCACACTAGCCAATTTGGAGGTGTGAGTATTTGTTGCAGTTTAGGCACGCTTAAAAATAGGGTTCATTGGAAACATTTAAGACAGTAAACATCTTACCTGTTGTACATAGTTTTTTGAACAACCTTAGTTTAAGCAGAGATTGCTGCTACGACCAATGACCTGTCAAAGCCTAAAGCAGATCACTGTTTTCCTCTAATTTAATCTTAAAACTTGTATGAAGTTCATGTCTTTGCTCTGACTAGCTGCTAGCTCATCAGTTTGGTGAGATTTCATCTCTATTTCTTCAAGCTGAGGTTCTTCAACAAACTAACTACTTTGTACAACTATAGCGAGATGTTAATTTATCATATCTTACTGAACCCTACTTTGTACAACTATAGCGAGATGTTAATTTATCATATCTTACTGAACCCCACAGACTTGAGCTATCAATGGGCTTGAAAATAGTTCATTTTAACCAGCGACATTAAAAAAGGTGCAAAAAACAACAATTATGTATTAAATTAACTTCGGTTTATGCATTAATTTCCACATATGCTCATAATGTGAGTAACAACTTGGCCATGAACTCACACAGGCACACACACACTCGTCTCAGAGCTGTCGGTATCCATTATAGTGGCAGAAGATTATCTATCTGACCTTCTGTTTAAGGTCTTTATGTAGCTTTATTAAAGACGGGCCCTCCTGGCTCTGAATGAAAGGATTATTTATCTCTTTTAGAGGTGTAGAACATTTCTATTTACAAAAAGAGATTTACTGAGGAGAAGGGCAGACAATTTGGGGTGCAGAGATAATTAGTAGGTGTCCTAACTAAATAGGGCTTATGCTAGGGGAGGCCTTGTTTATTAAGGACTTAAAGAGCTCGTGCATGTACAACCTAAGGTACAGCCTGAACATGTGAGACCAAACGGCTGATATGAACAATGCTTTTATCAAATAGTTGATTTAAGTTTGTGCTAAAATGCACACATTTTTTTCAAGAAATATGATTATTATTTTTCCACAAAACCAACATTTGAGTGTCTTTTTCAGTTTTACAACAAATCTGAGAACTATGGGGTGCCGCTTTACAGTCAAAAAATTAACAGCAATGGTTTGGTTTATTTTGCCTTTAATAAGGGAAAAAATGTATTTTTTTTTTCAAAGTCGTACTTTCACCATGTTATTCATACATTCATAAATGTCATAGTTACCAACTAAATATTTAATTTACAAGCTAAATATTTAGTTTACAAATTAAATACTTAACTTGCTAGTTAAATATTTATTTAGTATACTAAATATTTAGTTATAAATTAAATGTTTATTTTCAAAAATAAATGTTTCATTTCCAAACTAAATATTTAATTTCCAAACTAAATATTTAATTTCTAACCTAAACATTTAAGTCCTAAACTAAATATTTAACTTGCTAACTAAATATTTAGCTTGGACTGAAATATTTAGCTAACAAGTTAAATATTTAGCTATCAAGTTAAATATTTAGGTCTAAGATAAATGTTTAGTTAGCAAATTAAATATTTAGTTTGGAAATTAAATGTTTAGTTCGTAAAATATATATTTAGTTCTGAGCTAAATATTTAGTTATCAAATTAAATATTTAGTGTATGAATTAAATGTTTAGGTTAGAAATTAAATATTTAGTTTGGAAATTAAATATTTAGTTTTGAAAATAAATATTTAATATACTGTATAACTAAATATTTAGTTTACTAACTAAATATCTGACTTGCAAGTTTTCATTCAGCATTTATTTATACAGGTTAATCCCTTTGAGTCTGAGGGATTCATATAAGTTAAGTTAACTTATTTGTGAAGTATTTTTTTATTGTAAACTAAATATTTAGCTTGTAAATTAAATATTTAGTTGGGAACTATGACATTTATTAATGTATAAATAACATGGTGGAAAATATGACTTTGTAAAAAAAACATTTTTTTTTTCTTATTAAAGGCTAAATAAACCAAAATGTTGCTGTTAATTTTTGACTGTGTAACTTTATAAACGGCACCCCAACAGGTTTGGTGGTAAGATCACATAATGATGTGAATGAATCGATGAACACGGTTCCTTTGGCCCACATGTACTTTACTCCATGGTCAGCTGATGAGTTTAGCAGAGGCAGATCCCTGCTAACCTTCAGCACTATCTGATGACTGAGGGATTGTTTGGATTCAACCCATTGTCTCAGGGATCTCCCTCTTGTAGACTGTTCATCCGACTAACGCTGGGGGGATTATATATTTTTTGCCTGCATTCGAATGTGTCCCCATTTATCCCTCTGGTAAGATGTGTTTCTTTCTTTAAGTTATGAAGCAGATGGAAAAAGTCATCTGGGTGTGCATTTTGTCTGGGTAAATTCTAGCTTCTTGCTGGAGAATTTGGAGGTAGCTCGTTCAGAGCTGCGTTGGACGCAGCGTGAGCTTCATCGCTGAGCCAAAGAGGGAGCAGACAAGGGACATTTGGCAGGAGAGGAGAGAGAAGGAACCATCATGGGTGCAAAAAAAGAAGACGTGGAAAAATTCCTTAAGGAGAATCCTGAGTTTGCTCGAAAGTACTTTGCCAAAAAGATGAGCCCTTCTGCCTTATCGAAGGTATCAGGACTCCAGGAGAAACAGATCGACTTCGGCCACTTTCAGGAACTAATTCAGGTAAACCTTTCACTTTTATTTGTTGAAACGAACACAGATACAAAATCACTCAGCAGGTTTACATTTCTCTCACTTCCAAGGTTGAAGAAAGCCTAACAATGTACGACCTGATCAAAGACATGCAAGAGAACGTCAACATGGAAAAAGTGGTCTTCAAGATCCTGAAGCGGCTCAGCGCTCTCATCCACGCTGACCGCTGCAGTCTGTTCATGTACCGGCAGCGCAACGGCATCGGAGAGCTCGCCACGAGGCTCTTCAATGTCAGCAAGGACTCGGTGCTGGAGGACTGCGTCGTGCCACCGGACTCTGAGATTGTCTACCCTCTGGACATAGGAATAGTTGGCAATGTGGCCCTCACTAAGAAGACTGTTAACATCAAAAATGTTAAAGAGGTAAAGAGAAGCAGGGCAGCTTGGGGTTTGGTTAGTTAGAGCAAACACGATACTCTAATGCATAATGTTTCAAACTCAAGGCCTGGGGGCCAAATGTGGCCCTCGTTGACATATTGTCTGGCCCCCAAGATGATATGTGAAATGTAAAATACTTCTATCTCTTGTATTCTTCCAATAATCTTTGATTATGATGTTGAAAGCACAACATCATATGAGACCAATCAAACTCTTGACCTGTGACCAAGAAAAAATGTTGGGTATCTGATTTGTGTTAATGTAGTGTCTGAAATTGGCCCTTGGTTTGAAAAAAGGTTTTAATTTTGGCCCCCTTTTGTAAGTGAGTTTGACACCCCTGCTCTAATGACAAAGAGCTTAAGATGATGTGGATATTAAGCATGTCTAGACATGTTTGCAACGGTGCAGTTCCTGATATTACCACTAGGGGACAACTACTACCAGGGTCTAATACTGTACTGTGCAGTATTTTAAACTAATGTTTAAGTGTAATCTATTACGTCGTTACTAAATTTGCTTGACAAATTACAGAAAACAGAGGCTAAACTGGCTTAAAGTACAATCTTGCTGATAAAATTTTAGACATAAAGCCAAAACAACCACAGCAAAACGCATGATCTGAATAGTTTACTTCTTCTACAGGATGTGAAAAAGTAACAGTTCAAGCTTGCAATGCTGTACAGAGACACTGTCTTTACTTACTAAAAAGTACTTACAAGGAAATTTATTTGATCTACAAAATAAAATATGAGAAAGTATTCAACAATGTGCAGTGGTAAATTCAAAGTAAAAAGATTTTGGGTAACAAAAGCCCAAGTTTAAAACACTGTTTGATTAAAATAATAGTTCAGATCTTTTGAAGTGGGATTTTTCTTTTGGAAAGGTTATGGACAATCAATATCTTACTTAGCTCTGTGAATGCTCTTAATTTGGAGAATTAGATTTGAACTCTAATCAAAATTTTGAGCTAATGGCTAGTTTGATTGTTACTGCTGCTCTAAAACGAGTCAAATCTGTCTTTTGTAAAGAGGTTTATGCATATGCTTTTTTTTTTTATCTTTCATTGACGTAGGACATAAAATATAGAATTTTAGAGTTTTTGAAAGCACAGTGGCAATCTGCGGAATCTTTGACAGGAATATTATTATATCTCTGCTGGAATAACTGGTGTTATGAAACTTGTGACAAAACAATATTTGTGATATTATTATGAAAATTTTGAGATTGGAGCTGTTCGAAGACAGTGTGGATCTATTTTTATTTTGGCTCCACTTCTGATTAGTCAAAATTAAAACTTAACTTCTCCAAACTGAATTTGCTCAGCGTTATCTGCAGCAGATAGGATACTAAGTATTCATGGTCCTTCCACAGACTTTAAATATTTGAACATTCTTTTTAAAGGTGTGCATATTGTACACCTGAGATAGTTTTTACCATTTGGCTACAGGCTTTTAATTAATCTGCATGTTTTCAAGAATCATATTTAACCAAAACGAACTGGTTGTAAACCAGTAAGAGAAAAATTAGCCTATCAGTTGCTATACTTGATCAAGTGTGTGTGCACATCCCCTTATCAGACTTAATCCTTTTATTTTCAGATCCCCTCAGCATCATTTGTAACTGTGGATTAGACGCCTCTGGCATTTAGTTAGCAGGAATCTAAAACAGATCAAAACTAGTTGGCTTCACTTTCAATGTCACATTCATAATGAGACATAATGAGGTTTTTCTACGTCTATTTAAATGTAAATATAGTTTCAGATTAAAACCAGCCATGACCTTTAGATTTATAATGGTGGAGCTGGCACATAAAATGGCCTGCTGTGCAATAATGCTATTAAAAATCTTTGCTGCATTTGAAAATAATCTGTATCTGTTCTTTCTGTCTTGTTCAGAGCCAGCACTTCAGCTCATTTGTGGATGAACTTACTGAATACCAGACCAGGAACGTTCTGGCTACGCCCATCCTCAACGGCAAGGACATGGTGGCAGTGATCATGGCTCTGAACAAAACCACAGGACCGCATTTCACCGCAGAGGATGAAGATGTGAGTGGAGGCCTAGACCTCAAAATAAAATGAGCTTTTATGAACAAGTTTGAAATTGGTGCCCCCCCCCACCCCACCACCACCACCCCTTTGCCTTAAAGATTAAAATATTGAGGCAACTTTGTATCATATGGTGTTTAGATGATCAAAACAAAATATCCTGTTTGATGCCTCAATAAGAAATTCTCTTATTGGCAACAAAGACAAAACAAAGAGACAAAGGAATATAAAAGCATTCTGTATAATATTGTTTCCTAAAATCTCAAGTTCTTTTTGCATGCCAATATTTAATTAACCAATATGAAGAATAATTATGAAGCATTTACTAAAATAGTGCATACTAAATAAGTGGGCCCAAGTATTAAATGTTAAATAATTTAACATTTATGTTGTACATTTAGTAATTTGGTTGCAATGTGTATTGTTTTCTGGTTTGTGTTTGCAGCTCTTTCTAAAATATCTGAAAATTGCCAGTCTGAACCTAAAGATCTTCCACTTGAGTTACCTGCACAGCTGCGAGACACGAAAAGGACAGGTATTCAAAGCTTGTCTTGTTCCAAGTTTCTGATATAAATCCAGAAATATGTCATCACTGTTTATAGATTATTGGTACACTTAGCTCTCTTGTTGTTTTGTTTCCTAGCTGCTGTTGTGGTCTGCTAACAAGGTGTTTGAAGAGCTGACGGACATTGAGCGACAGTTCCACAAAGCCTTGTACACGGTTCGAGCCTACCTCAACTGCGACCGCTACTCCGTGGGTTTACTAGACATGACAAAAGAAAAGGTATAGTGCCCTTTTTAGCCTTAATTTTAGCTTGTGGATCATTACCAAAAAAGT
Source organism: Hypsolebias martinsi (assembly GCA_031762355.1). Lineage (NCBI taxonomy): Eukaryota > Metazoa > Chordata > Actinopteri > Cyprinodontiformes > Rivulidae > Hypsolebias > Hypsolebias martinsi. The sequence goes on along the minus strand of JARVGQ010000672.1, from coordinate 20,842,538 downwards.
AATGTCTGTTGACTATCGCCTTCCAGGAGTTTTTTGACGTCTGGCCCGTTTTGATGGGAGAGCAGCCACCTTACACCGGCCCTGTCACTCCGGATGGCAGGGTACGTTCTTTGGCTTAAATCTTTGGCATTATTAGTATCCATACTCTCTTTTGTAATATATTCATGATAACCGCTGTCACGAAAGGCAGGTCATCATGCATTTGCTTGCATGTCCCCAAAATGTATTTTTATTATTTACTTTTATTAAACCTTTCTTTAACTAGACATTGAGATCAAGATCTCTTTCACAAGGGTGACCTGGCCAAAAAAAAAAGTCAGCAGCACACGTCATAAAAACAAGACAAGTAATAAGATAACAGAATAGGACTTCAGAAATATATAAAAACATACAATATGACAGTAAAAGGCAATATTTGAAATAATAATAATTTAAAACTATGGCAATTTAAGATTCGAAACAAAGGGACTGTTGACAAGATATCCTTTGTCGTTTTCTTTTTTAAGTTTGCAAAAAGCACACAAAAAGCAAAGTAACAATTTTTGACAGTTGTAATTCAGCTTGCAAGTCATTCCAAGCTGAGGGGACAGAAAAGCTAAAAGCTTTCTTGCCCTTTTCCGTTTGCACACGAGGAACATAAAGATGCAGACAGTCCTAGCGCATAAGGCATAACTACTGTCCATTCTTCGAATAAGAGTACATAAATAATGTGGAAGCAAGCCAATAAGAAACTTGTACACCAAAGTCATCCAGTGTACATATTGCCTGTTATACAGGTAAGATATACTGGTTTTAAGATAGCGATCACAGTGATGAGTAAGATAGCTACAACCAGCAATAAATCTTAATGTACAATGGTACACTGGATTTAAGGAGTGTACATATAGACAACATCTCCATAGTCAGCTAGTGGTAAAGTTGTGATCAAAAACTTCGTAGCTCTAAGGGAGAAACATGATTTGTTTCTGAAGTAGAACCCGAGCTTCACCCTTAATTTGGAGATTAGGTGTTTCACATAAAATTTGAAAGCAAACTCCTTGTTGATATTTAAGCCCAGGTACTTTTAATGGAAACCCTCTCAAGAACGTTACCATGGGCAGTTTTTGTTAGACGGATATTCTCCAATGTGACAGACAATTTTGAAAAAAAAAAAAAAAAAAAGCCCTATTTTTGATTTATCAGCGTTTAAAACTTATTTTACTCTCTCAAGACGAATCTGCACCTCATCAAAAGCAGCCTGAAAAAATGTAAATGCCTGAGCAATTTAATTAGAACAACAGTAAATTACACAATCATCAGCAAGAGGCATTTTGCACATTTTCACACAGCGCAGTAAATTGTAAATAAGATGGGCCCCAAGACAGAGCCCTGGGGTACACCCTTTTTTTTTTTAACCATAAGAAAACTTGAACTTACTCCAGCCACCTGTACACATTATGTCCTATTTGCCAAATAACCTACAAGTACAAACCAATAAGATGCTTCTTTGGAGATGCCCAATTTGAGAAGCATATTAAACAGGATACTGTGATCCACCAACTTTTCAAACACTTTTGCCAAAATACACAATTTAAACTATCTCACAAACCACTAGATGGATTTTAATGCGACTCTCAGACATAAATTATTGGATATATATGGATTCAAGATGGCCACTACAGCAAATTAACCTCATTAAACTGTTAAAACGTGGCTCTAACTTGGTCAGTTTTACAGATACTGAGTTAGAATTTGGTGCGGTAGTAGCCAAGTCATCACCAACACAAACTCTGAGCAATAAGTTATTAAAAATGATAGTTGTTTAAACCTTTTGGCAGGGACCAAGATGGTGGATGTTGTGCATTCCTTCAGGGGATGCTGCTTTCATTTTAACATACGTTTTGTGTCTAATCTCAAATTAATTCATCTTGTAGGAGGTAAACTTCTACAAAGTGATCGACTACATCTTGCATGGAAAAGAAGAGATCAAAGTAATACCGTAAGCAAAACCACTTTTATTGTGTGCGAGAATTTAATTGATTCAAGATGGGAAACAATGTTTGCACTAATTCACAAGTGATCCAATTATATTTTAGATGCAATCTGTGCTCACAGCTGCTAACTGTCCTCGTGCTCTTTTGTCACACAGAAATCCACCTGCAGATCACTGGGCCTTGAGCAGCGGCCTGCCCACTTACGTTGCCGAGAGCGGTTTTGTGGGTTTCCTTTCATTTCTCCGCGATTAGCAGCAGAATAATTTATGATTGCATTAATACATAAACTGATCCTCCTGCTCCCTTTCTGCTCCTCAGATTTGTAACATTATGAATGCAGCTGCTGATGAGACATTTAAGTTTCAGGCAAGAGAGACTTATTTACCATTAGTAGCGTCAAGGTTTTCATAGAAACATATACCGTGAGTTTTTTCTTTTCGCCGCAGACAGAAGCGCTGGACGACAGTGGCTGGACCATAAAAAACGTTCTGTCGCTCCCGATTGTCAACAAGAGGGAAGAAATCGTTGGCGTGGCAACTTTTTACAACAGAAAAGATGGAAAACCTTTTGATGATCATGATGAGCAGCTCATGGAGGTGGATTCATCTACTCATATTACCTTATTTTTTACAGATGAACTGTAGAACTTGCTTGTGAATTATTGTGCCCTAATACAGTTACAGAAGATTTGAAGTTTATTTATCTTATTCTTAGGCTTTGACTCAGTTTTTGGGCTGGTCAGCTCTGAACACGGACACTTACGACAAAATGAACAAGCTCGAGAACCGGAAAGACATCGCTCAAAACATGGTTCTCTACCACGTCAAATGCCGAGATGATGAGATTCAGGATATTCTGGTGAGTACTGCCCTTTTGAATTGAAAAAATATAAAATAAAATAATTAATTTATTAGAAAAAAAGAGGTTTCTAACCATCAAAACACAGCAGAAACATATCGATTCTGCTGGAGAAGTCTGAATTGTTCTAATTTTGTTTAATCTAAATCCAAAAAAGCTAAGTCTGGTCCTCTGGACATTCAAAAAACAAAAACAAAACAAAGCAAAAAAATTGTAGAAAC
>JARVGQ010000672.1:20773664-20787969 GCA_031762355.1 Hypsolebias martinsi | reverse complement strand
GGGGAGGTATTTGCTGCTATAAATTAAAAACATATGCAAGGCATTGCACAAGATTTGTAAAATATATTGAAAATAAAACCCTGCAGGCTTGATGCCATGTTTAGCTTAGATAATTCTTGACATTCAGGGTTAGTTTTGTTTCTAATAATCTACGTGCGGAGTGAATGTTTGTGAGATCACTGTCAAAAAGGAGCAAACATGGCTGTTAAAACCAAACATAAAGTCATCAAAGAGGCTTGGTTGACGGATGCATGCTCTTACTTTGGGCTTGATGTCATAATCTGTGACTGTCATAGAGAAAAGGTCCGAAGACGACAAGCCGAGCTCTGCTCTCAACAGAGGGATCAGACGAGGGTCTAAGATGGACTCTGATAAGTCGCTGGGAGAAGATTCTGACTCTGAAACACACAAATGCGAAACCGACAAAACAGAAATAACAAACCAACAAAGCTGATTGAAACAACATGAGTGCAGCCCTTCACTGATCAACCCAAACCACTGGGATTGACATCACAGCCTCCTCCAAGCACCATATGGTTGGTTTGTTGAAAGGTTTGCTTTGTGCAGGAGTTTCAAAGAAGTTTCACGACATAATCAATTTAAAAAGGATTAGTAAAAAAGTTATTGGTAGTGACACAAAGAGATTTGATAAAATCAGTTGCAGCTGCAGCTTTATTTTCAACAAACCAGAAGTGGAGAGAGCTATGATGGGTGTAGAACGTTAGAATGATCAAGAAAATAAACGCAGAACTACTTTGCGCTTTAAAATAAGTTACTTATTTTTTAGATTGTTACAATATGGAAGCATTTTTTTTTACTGTTTCTTGAAGACTGAAAAAAAAAATACATATTGATTTCAACATAAACACAATCTGTATTTGATTAAATACGTTGTGACCAAAATTCCCTATTTTAAAGTCATAAATACATGATGTCCTTAAGAACTAATTCAGGTAAAACATGAAAGTATGCCGAGCAAATTCTTCTTTTTTATCTATTTCAATTAAAAAAAATGTTGTTTAAACATCAGTGGTACAGTTACTTTTCTATAGGAAAGAAATTGTAAATAAATACATATTTTAAACATGTTTTTAAAATGTTTCCTCCTTTCAGACTGTATTGTAATACCAGTGTTGGCATGATATTTCCAGTAACCACCATTTTAACAGTATAGTAGTTTGTAAGGTGCATTTCCCTTTAGTTTTTAGCTTCATTGTGTTAACGGGAACAGACGCATCAGAACAGCTGCACAGTTTTGTTTGTCTTGTTTTGTTGATGCACCACATTTCCTTCTGGTCACAGTGAAAAAACACAAAACTCCACCGCAGGTTCAGTTTATTCTAATGGGAGAAACAACGTTTTTATATTTTCTGGGAACTTAAAATAAATCTAACCTTTATGCGCACATATCTATGTTATTAGTTATTATTATCTATATAACAGAAACTTCATACCGAGCTGATGATGCTGCAGCGTAATGGTGGCGTCACTTCCTTCGCCCACGATGGTTGCCACGGTGATCTTCCTGAGAGCCAGTTCACAACGTTGTTTCTCGTTCTCCTCAGTCTGCTGGATGAACAGTGTTGCATCTCTGCTCGGCGTTGAGATCAGCTTGTGCACAAAAAAAAAAGAGGTACATTTATTTGCACTAAGGTCCGGCTCAGTTGTGTAATTCAGTGCATGCGGTGTGGTCGCCATTGTGCAACACATTATGAGACACACAGACAGCAGAGAAAAACAGGTTAATAAAAATGATACCAAATTTTAAAGTTCTCACCATCAGCCTTCTGGACCCGCTTAAACTTTTCAAAAACGTCCCCATGATCACTTTGTCTTCTTCACTAACTTCTTTGTTTGACTTTTTTCCTCTTCCTTTCCCTTTCTTTCCTTTCTTCCCTTTGCCCTTTTTCTTTGGGCTCTCTTTCTTTTGGGAATCAGCTTTTTCATTTGCTTCAACTTTATCTTCGGGGTTTGTCCCTCCATTTTGTTTCTTACTTTCATCTACAGTGGATGAAGGCCTGCAAAACAAATAAATCCTTTTTGACATCCAGTCAGAAGATATACATTTATAAGTTATGATTGCTGAATAAAGCAAGATACAATTCAAAATTTCATGAAAATATAGTACTTGTCTGTTTTTACGTCCTCGTTACTTTTTGGAGCAGAAGGCAGATTGGACATTTTAGAGGTTCCCCAGGGATCACTGCTTAACGTCTTTCTTTTTGTTGATCCAGCATCAACCTTACGGATCACAAACCTTGACCGACCGTTCAATATGTCCTGGATTTTACTCTTCACCACAGCTTTTTTGTCCAACGGTTTCCTTTGTGATGGTACGGACATGGTCACGTTTCCTTCGCTCTGAGGGCTCAGCACCATCTTTTTAAATATTTTTTTTCGTTTGGCAACAACCTTCTTTTTAGTTGTTTTACACCTAAATCATAAAGACACAAAATACTAAATTTCAGCAAATGATTTAATGATTTTGACACATTCAATCAGTTCTGTCTGTTTCAACTTTTGCAAGCTAATGAGTCCAAACTGGACTCAAGTTAAAAAAAAAAGAAAAAAAAAAAAAACCTTCATATTTTACTTAGTCCATGTGTCAAGATACAAGACTTATCTAATTATTGTTTGATGTGAATATTTGCTTTTTAAATCAAAATGTTATACACATTGTGAAATGGACATTTATCTATGAACAACTGCTCATTAGTTAAAAGAAAAATGCATAAAAGTTATTAAGATGATCATTTGTGTAAATAAATGTAAAAAAAACCCACACCATATTTATTGCAGCACATTCAGAAATCTAGATTAGTTATAAGAAAGTTTATCTCAGAAATGAGGAACTTTTTGTTTGCATTAAAAAAACATGTTTGATATAATTCAGTTATGGTTGAATTGACATGTCAGGTTGACCAAAATTTTTTTTCAAAATTGTGAAATGATATGACATTTAAAACCTTTTATAGACATGTGTGCAGGAGTTGTGGTTTATGTTCCTTGGTGTCTAGCCCTTCTGGTGTTGTGTTTATGTCTCCATCCCCCAGCACTTCTGATTCTGACTTTGTGGGGTTTGCGTTTCTTTCATCTTGTGTCGTGTTTATGTCTTGCTTCCTCAGTCTCTGTCTTTGGCATCTGTGATTACTCACAGGTGTCTTCACGTTGTCTAATTGGTGTTTTCCTGTGTGTGTTTGTCTCACTCCTTGTCCTGGCATTGTCTTCTGTGAGTACTTCCTGATCATTCCATGTTTGTTTGGCTGCCCTGTCAGCTCTTTAGCTTTATTAATAAATTCTTTATCTTACATTCTCCTGAGTCCTCGCCTGCTTGCTTGCACCACTGGGTTCAACAGCACTGGCCCGACAATGTGTAGAATAAAAAGCTAAATTGATCCTTCATGGTCTAAACTGTTGGAGGACCTTGTAAAAGTAGTACTCTGAAGCAACAAAACACAACTAGAACCTTAGATTAGATCCTTTTCTGGTCATCTTCTCCAGCTTCCTCATGGGGAACTGATCAATCAACTCAAAAATCGCCTCAACTCGAACTGGATAGGGGAAGCGCTCAGTGACCTGGAGGTTCTTCTTCATAACCAGCATGGTAAAAGTTTGATCCTGAAATGATTAGTTAAGTTAGAAGTCGAACAACTCTAACACATTTGGGTAAATAGACAAGAAAATTCCTTACTTGGGTAGTAAGATCCAGGTAGTGAAGCAGTTTGATGATGGTGTCAGGATCCAGGCTCTCCACTGTGGCATCGCCTTGAAAAGTGGTTTTCTGGATTCGACCTTCCATCATGGCATTCTGGATGATGGTAATGATAAAGGTGTCTCTTTCTGCCAGACGGCAGTTCAGCCCTTTCTGAGAAATACAGAAAAAGATAATCGCTCAAATGGGTAAAAAGGTGTCAAATCTTGAAATTAAAACTAATCAACTTAAAAGAGAACCTTCTAAGTTCATGAGCTTCTTTTAGAATTATAAAAAAGATCAGTATAGTACTTGCTCCATGTCCTCCAACTGTTTCTCCATCATCTGAAGGTAGTGGTCATTGTGTGATGCAGCTGTTATCACCCATAGACGCTTTTTACCTGGAGAAGGCGTAAGAGGTGCATGAACTATAAAGTGGATGGAACACAAATAAATAAATTAAAAACATATCTTAGTTTGTTTATTTCTCCTGCCTGCAAAGTCCGCCAACAAATCCAGCTCTGGAGCCAAATGCGACGAAGGTTCTCCAGCACCCCTGTTGTCTTCAGATTCTCTGTCCTCTTCCAGTCCCAGCCCATGTTGGATCCCATCAGGGATATCTGAGTAGTCCCCCCAGTCTCTCACATTTGGGTCCAGCTGATCCTTTGCTTTGCTTCCAGGAAAGCCTGGCCAGGCAGTAAGCGAGCCCAGGCTTAAGAGACTCCACAGAGCAGCTACCATCAGATAGTGTGAGGTAGGAAAACGAAGCATCTTTCCTGACACGATGAATGAATCGAATCGGTGATACATTGGAACGATTCCAAAGCTCATAAATTCTCATCTGGAACACAAAAACACATTTGTAGTGTTCTCACCGCAGCTAGCTCTTTTAGCTACATCGGAGACAGATGTGAAAACTTTGCCATTGAAGAAAACAAACAAACAAAAAAACAAAACAATAAGAAGAAATATCAAACGTCCATCTGAGGAGTTTCCATAATCTGAATCCAAAATCGGAGCTCCTGTGAACGTTGCAGCAGCCTGTGCAAAAGCAGAGCGAAGTGTGTTGTGACGTTAACTCCCTCTCACCAGTCTCTGACTGACTGCAGAGACACTCGTCTTCCCCCCACCAAACATGGGTGAGGGTGCGAGAGAGAGAGACTCCTGGTTCACATTAAAGTCCAGGCATGTTAACAGGAAACTCCTGGAATTTTGCAGCTTCAAAGCACTTTCTTGCAAAGAAAACACACACTCTCTCTCTTTCTTTGTGTTTCTTTTTCTCTCTCTCTCTCAGAGACACATTATCTGTGTCACTTCATGAGATGCTGCATGTCTGTTCTCAGTCAAACAGTAATCACTAACATGGATCCAAGGCCAGATACAGACACTCCAGTGCTCCCACATGTGTTTGTTCACACTCTTGGACTTGTTGTAACAGGCTTGCACAGCATTCATGAAGAAGTTCTTCAGAATGGAGGCAGCTGCACCATGCATAATTTAGAGGTCAAACCTACACCTGCAGGAAATTCCATTTAAAAAAAACTGGCTTAATAGATCAGTAACTGCTCACTGTGCACTTAATGTTATATTTGCTGTTAAGTTAATGCCTAATCACAAAATAATACAAATTATTTAATGTCATTGCTGAAAGAAGAGTGGAAATCCCAGGCCTTAAAGCTGTTTGTTCATCAGTGTGACTAAATGTAAAGTCATAAATGACACTAACTGGGCAACAGATGGTGAAGATTAGCTCAGGTTAGACAGGTCAAAGGTGTGAATTTGAGAAAAAATGTGCCTAAAGAAGAGAAGGATGTTTGAAGGATGAAGCATCTTTCCTTCTTTCAGTTGTAAAACAATCACCAAATCTGTCACGGGAGTTTGTACCCCTGCACAGTGGAGCAGCTGAAAAATCAAAGACACCAAAAGGCCCTTTCAAGCTGCAGAAAATGGTTTGATCACACTGAGGTGTGTTTGAGTAATTGAAGTCAAAATCCCTGTCCTTAACTGATAAAATGTGGGGGGAAAATGCTTTTTTGGGTACTCATAAACAAATAAATTAGAATAGGGTAAAACATTTATAAGCACTGACAATAAATCAAATAATTTATCTTACATTTGGTGATTTATCAGGCCAGAATTGAACTTTACAGCCAATCAAACATCTTGAAAACAAAAAAAAAAAACAGCTGAAGCTAAATGTGAGGATGTAACGGCTAAGACTCATTATTCAAATGGTCACCAGAGTTAGCTCAAGATAAAAATGTTTGACTCTTCATTTCTTGTCCTCCTGTTGCAACAGGACGGCACGGTGGAGCAGTTGATTGAAATGTTACCTGTCAGCAAGAAGGTCGCGAGTTCAAATCTTGGCTCGAGGCCCTTCTGGGTGGAGTTTGCATGTTCTCTCTGTGCATGCATGGGTTTTTTCCAGTTTCCTCCCACAGACCAAAAATATGCATTGTTAACTCTAGTTTATGTGTCCCTGTGATGGACTTGCAACCTGCCCAGTGTGACCCCCACCTCTCACACAATGATGGCTGGACATGGGCACCAGCAATCCAAAGAGGAAGAAGCAGATAATGATAATGGATGTGATGTGAGAGGAACTGAATGTTTTTTTTTTTATTGTTTATGTACCTGTGTTCCGGCCTTCCTCAGTGTTCTTCCCCCATATAATCAGCTCCTGCTTCTCTCTCCTGTCCCTCGTTGTCCTTCCCCATGTGTTTGTGATTATCTCCTCGTTAGCATCCCTATAAGTTCTGCGTCTCATTGTCACTCCCCTGCTCCTGGATTGTCCTGTGAAGGCGTCATGTGGGGTTTGACAAATACAACAGACCGTAGCATAACCTGCCTCTTATTTAAGTTCTATAAAAGCCAGGTTTCCAATTCACTCTTTTGCACATGTATTCTTGCTGCACATGTAACCACACTGTTTATTGCACTCAATATGATTTTTTTTGTCAGTAGTTGAGCATTACCGAGAACAAATGGGGCAACGTAGTGTTCAAAGCCTTGACCAAAGACACTTGACATGGTGCTGATCATTCTGCCAACATCCTGACTGCAGAACAATCACTTTTGCATTGAGTCATAACAGCCCCCGCAGTTGAGTTGGCCCCTTTATAATACAAGAAACTGTATGCATGCTGATTTTCTAATGTAATGTGAAAACTAGGTGCCAGAGGTGCATTTTTTCTTTTCAACATTGTTTGGACTTTATAAAGGATGCTTGTTCCTCATTAACTGTAGAACAGTGAAAAGTAAAACAGTCATGAACTGTTTTAGAGACATTTTGAAATGTAACGAAGCAGTTTTAAGATGGCTTACAGTCAGAAAGTGAACTAAAACTGAATAAAAGACAAAGAAGGAAAAATGGCACAGACTAAAACTGTAAACTGTGTTCAAAACAGATGATCACAGAAGACATGCAGAGGAGCTGTCTGAGGGTGAAATGTTCTATGAGGATCAGGCATAACAACAGTGCATTCCACTTTCTGAGCCTGATAAAGTGAAACAGATGAGCAGCATGTGTGGGAAAACGTGTATTAGAATCATACTGTACGTTGGTGATCGCGTACACAAAGAAACAGACCCCTTAATGAAAACCATTAAATGGACTCACTGAAACCATGAGTAAAATTCTATATTTTCTGTATGTAAATAACAAAACTGAATATTATTGTGGCTGTAATCTTCAGGATGTCGTGCATTAAAACCGGACGTGATTTTCTGGTGGAAATAACTGCACCAACTGAAGAAAACATGTCAGTGGACAAGTTTCATTGCAACTAATGCAACTAAAATGTAAAGGGGAAAAAAAAAATCATATTTAGGATGCAAAAACACAGCTATTGTTTTTGCCCCTGAACTTATTTAGGATCAGACTGGGTAAAATGGGCACCGACTGGGTTTCTTGCGTCAGAACTCTAGTTTTTACAATAAAACAGATTCAACATGAACCGTTTTGTTCAAACACAAGCTCGAGTCAGCTCACATGTGTGTGATGTATGATTGACATCAAAATCAATTTAAAGATGAATAAATTGTAGAACTTCCTTTTAATCTGAGTGTGTTGGAAGCAATATATTTTCTTTATTTTATTTTCCCAAACTGCAAATCACACGTCACGCAAAAGGATCTGGACTTGACTTGTCGCTTATTTTGAAATACCATTGCTGGCTGGAAGACAGGAAGTCCAAAAAAGAGGGTGAAAGGTGGATCAAACAAAAGTTTAAGAAAAACAAACATATTTCCATATTCATGGTTTGAGATTATTGGACAACAAAGCACAGGTTGCCCAACCTGAGCAAGCTTTTTAAACCTAATCTGAATCTTGACTGCTTTTGTGACCTTCATTATTTCAACTTTGTGTGCATTGTAGTGCCACAGAGTAGACGTTGAAGCAAGAAAGTTTTATTCTGTGATGCTCAAAAGAAATGCAAATTGACATATATTCCACAGGGGGTGAATTTTGACTGGCTGCACGGTGTGTGCGCAGATAAAAATGCAGTATGCCCTACCTTGATTAGAGCCTATAAATCAGGATAGTGCAAATTTCTCAAGGTAAATAAAAGACTGACAACTAATTAATAAACTGCGTTTAATAAACTGGAATTTAGAAACCGAATTGAACACGTGTACAGTAGCGGATTTAAAAAAAATATAGCACTAGAGCGCTCTCTTGTGGTAATATGATGAACTGCAAGTTGTTAGCCGATTCATTCAACTATTTTTATTCAGTTTTAGGATGCATTTTCTCTTTTAATAAATGCAGTGGGACGGATATTTAAATATATTTGCACAGTGTGCTATAGTAAACATGACACATTTGTAGTTTGCATATCAGGTCAGAGAAATACAAAGTTATCTCCTTGTGTCGTGCGCAATTTGACAAACTCCTTCCGGGTTGCCGTAAGTTCGCCTGCGCTGCAGAGCCGGGGCCCGGGAGTATCTTCAAAGGTCAGTCGAGTTATTTGGCATTAACCTCACTGCTCCCACTTTTCGTTGTTGTGTTTGTTTCGTTTTGCATTCAGTAGTTGCGCATGCGGCCTTTTTGCTTACTTACACGTCGCTCACAACAAAGACACAGTTGTGTCTTTTTCTCGGCTCAAGCTAGCCCGCCGGTTAGCATGTTAGCTTCCACGGCTCTCCTCAGAGGAGAGACCGACAGCGAAAAGACGTGTCTTTATTTATGAAAGGTTCTCACAGAGGAACATAATGAGAACTGTGTTGTCCAAAAACACATTACGGCTTCAAATTGTGCAGAAGACATTATTATGAATGAACGATTCACTCAAGGCTAACTTTTAAGATAACTAGGACCCGTTAGCCAGAGCTTGTTTCTGCCCGGGTTGTTTTTATGCACGCACTTTATTTAAAAGGTTTATTATAGAAATGGCAACATATGGACAGACACTTTTCTTTGACCGTAAAGTAACTTGCCAGAAAAAAACAGAGACATGACTGTCATTTTTATAAGTTGTACCGTTACAGCTGTCATTGTAGTTTTCTTTTACATTAAATCTGTACGCTTTATCCAGCTTTCTTATGAAATGATTTTCTTACTATTATTTATGTAAAACCAAATGTTTATTTTTTTTTTGTATGTGGCTCACTAAAGTAAAAAAAAAAGCACCCCCAAAGTTTTTTTTAAACTCATTTGGTATTACAGTACTAGTAAAAAAAAATTAAAAATCATTGTTATTGAACATAAAATAGCCACTAAATATTTTAAGAAACAATGATCAAAACCTAAAGATATAAATAAAACCGAAAGTGTAAATCAGCCCAGTTGTACTTGACAAACTGTAGAAAAGTGAAGTTGAATATAAAAATTAAATGGTGCATTTGTCTGCTTTAAAGTTAACTTTCATCACTTTTTGCGTATAGTATTTATTTATTATATTATTTATTAGTATTTATTTACTTTGCTTTCAGTGATATGTCGCTGACCTGTACATGTTATGTTATTTGGATCAAAGAAAAGTTTAAAGCAATCCAGTAAATTCTGGATTAAACCCAACCACACCAGTCACCAGCACCTAGTCCCTTTATCTCATTTCAGAGTAAACATGCAATCCCACATGCTGTTGACTCCTTTAGCCACAGCTGCAATTTAAAGAACTGCAAAGTCTTTTTTTTCTTTTTCTTTCATGAAGATGTACAGAAAAGATGTTAAGTTACTGAAGCCTATATTTTGGTGCAAGCTGCGTGGGAGTGATTGTGACCTGTTGCACGATTATAACCCATGCATACTGTCTGTGCTTCTTCAAGGGAGTAGAGTGTTTGTGTGTGTGCAGTCAGCTGGTAGTCTTAGGAAACATATTGACATTTTTTTGTTTCTCACTTGTGCACAACTGTTTTTTTTTTTGTCCTTATCTCTAACCTTCCTTTCCGCTCATCTGCCATCATGCAACATGTCTTCTCTCCAGGAGGGCTGCTGTGTGTCCTGTTGAGGTCCCCTGCAGTGCGAGTGTCGGGAGCGCGTGCACCATGGCGACCCTCCTGCGTGTCGTGGCAGTCAACTGCTCGGCCCCTTTGCTCAGCAGCATCTCCTGCTTGAAGGTGCACGGCAGCTCTGCTATCAAATCCACCTGTGTACGTTCTTTTAGGACCCATCAAGCTCTTTGGCGGAGTGCAAGTCCAGGTAGGACGCTGCACACTGATTAGGTAGAAGCATATACGTATAAAGATAATTATTTCTATAAACTGTCTAATGCATCTTTCAATACAAAATCACAAGCTTTCTGCTCTGAAATGAATAAATGTACTGTACTAAGAAACGATGATGTAATGTTTCAATGAATGCTCCCTCCTGAGGTCATATAATCTTTGCTGCTGCAAACTGTCAATACCAGCATGGATTTTAGGCTTCTTTTAATAAAAACATGCAAGTTGTAGTATTCTTACTGGTGTCATAATGGCACTCAGACCTTATGAGTACCGTATTTTCCGCCATATAAGTTGCAGTTTTTTGCATAATTTACATGCCCTGCGAATTATAGGCCGAAACAACATACTTATAGATTTTTTCCCCCATAATTATAAACCAATTCTTGGCTGAGATATGACCGTTTTCATTCATTCTGGTTGATTTTTTTTGTTTTATTTTATTTTTTTAGCAGTACCACTTTCAGCTACTTGATGGCAGCAGAGTATTAGTAACAGTATGGCATGCCATTGTATCATGTTATAGGTAAACGTGGCTATAATGACAAATTCAAAAAAGTTCAAGACAAAAACAACTTCAATTTATTCTTTATTGTGTTTTTCTTGAACTTTTTAGAATTTACCATGTCCATAATGACTGAGAATCTTCACCACCTTTTAATGATATAATTAACCTGACAGAGACGCCCCACCTTCCTTCTGCTTGCTGCTTGGAACCGTCAAACCAGCTAATTTACCCATTAAAATGCATTTTTAAAGCAAACGTTAAACTGAGACACACCTTTGCAACAATTTTGAACAAACAAGTAATTGTTTAGGTGCTTTTCTTGTGAAATTTTGAAGAAACGAGCTGCGTTCCTCCTCCTTTTTTCTCCCTCTGCACTCTTGGGAGCACAGAGGCAGCAAAACTATTTTTGAAATTCAGCTGATTTGACCATTAAAGTGCATTTATTAAGCAAACATTAGACTGAGACACATTTACTATAATTTTGAGAAAACAAATATTTGGTTTTAATCGTTTATCTTGTTAAATTTGCACATCGACTCATCGTGTGCAAGCATTTATTTCAGCCTATCAGGTTTTGAAATACAACTGATTTGACCGTCAAAGTGCATTTATTTAAGCAAACAATAAACTGAGACACACATTTACTATAGTTTCGAGCAAACAAATAATTGTTTTTAAATGTTAATCTAGTTAAATTCTTGTTAAAGTGCTCCCATGCACGCGGCCGCCATTTGGCAGCCCATCGATTTTTGGCACAACACCGGCCCACATTTCCAGGTGGTCAGCGGTGACGCATAATAAATGCAATGTATACAGCAAAGCGACATATTTATGGATTTTTCCACTTTATTTGACAAATATGGACTGATGCGACTTATAGGGCAGAATGATGTGTATGGTGGAAAATACGGTAAATACATCAGTTTAAAAAAACATTTTGAAAGCACGAGTACATCAAACCATAGACATTTGATCTGACAGCCTGCCTGCAGTGATTTCTTACAACTACTGATTAGGTTGTTTTTGTACTATGAAGGAGCTAACGTTGCTCTCACAAATTAATCTTTTAATAGTTGTTTTATTTATTTAAAATAAAGTTGCATTTAAAGTTGTTAGTGTATGATTATTTGATTAGATTTTTGTTGACATTATTAACCTTTTAAAGTAAACACACCAAGTATATTTTTATACTTGCTTTAAAACTGATTTTTTTTAATTGCTAGTAACTAATTTGTAATGTTTAACTTTAAAAACATGCTATATTTTGTTCACAAATACTACATTTATTCATGGATTAAGCATTAAATAGAAGTCTAATTTGAATCTCAAGTTACAGCTTTGAAGAAAAACACATTTTAGATTTTGTAAAAACGAACGTATCCACCTATTTCACGAGGTACAGAAAATAAAACGTGACATTTTTGAGTTGAAACATTAGTTTAAAGCATTTCAAACCTGGCACAGTGCATCAAACTGCAGATTAGGCAGTTAGACTTTGTTACAGGTTTTATAGAAGGTTTCATGTGAAAGCAAATTACTGGTAGATCATAAAAAATTGCTTTGGCCCTTGGATAGCCTGCAGTTCTTCTTTCTGTTGGAAGTTGCACGTTACACAAATCAGAGACTCGATACAGTATATGATGAAATTCGACTTTTTATTCTTTACTGTATATTTAAGTTTGGCACATTTTAGATGTTGTCACAACATTATTTCATTGTTTTGGCATCAGAATGAGAAATTAAACCAAACAAAGGGCAGTCTTCAGTATCACTTTCTTCACACTTTGACCAGACAGGAAGTGTGGGTGCTTTGAATCTGGTACCAGCTGGTTTCAGTAGATTTATGTTGTGTGTGCTATAGTGTGCTGATGTTTTTCTCCTCTGATTCATAGTGAGAGGGGCTAACGTTAACACAGTTCAGCCATTAGGAACAGCTGACAGTTTCCATTCTGAATGCCCAACTGTCAGCTTAAAGTGTTATAAAGGAAAGACGCATGCATTGTGTAGATGTGACATTGCTGTGACCTCTGGTTTGACCCGTGTGGGGTGCTGAGCTGTGAAAATGAATTAACTGGGACCAACTTTGTCATATTTTCTTAGACTGACAATATCATTCCTGGAACTTGGTGTCCTTTAGTTTTAACATATTGAAAATCATCTAAACAGCTGGTATTTGGGGTTTTAGACGCTTTAAGTTATGCAGCTTTTGTTTTCTCACAACACCCTCACACAACTTGTTGCGAGAGAATGGGTCATCACAGCAGGTTGAGCAGGAGACGAGACATAATGGCATGTTTTTTTTTTTTTTTTTTTTTTGAATAGTTTAAGAAGGTCAGAAGTTCAAACTACGGTAATTGCCCTGAGTGTTGTTTGTATTTTTCATGAGTTAGTCATGAAATGTGATTAAAACAACAGCTGTCACTTATCTTGCGTTTGTTGTTTGTTTTTGCCTCTCCAGGAATCCCATACAAGCAGCTCACAGTTGGAGTTCCCAAAGAAATTTTCCAGAATGAACGTCGCGTGGCGCTGTCTCCAGCTGGTGTTCAGGCCCTCATCAAACAGGGCTTCAACGTTGTTGTGGAGTCTGGAGCCGGAGAGTCCTCGAAGTTCCCTGATGAAATGTACACTCAGGCTGGAGCAACAATTAAAGGCATAGAAGACGTTCTGGCCTCTGATCTGTTGGTTAAGGTAGATTTTAAAATGATGTATGTCGGTGTTTGTCTTTGTGCTGTAAAGCAGATATTTAAAATGGTTTCACATCATAGTTTTAGTATCTGTGTGTACAATAGTAATAGCCCATCTTGGTTTTTATCTTCTCTGGATTTGTCTTACTCCAGGTCCGTGCTCCTACATTTAACCCAGCCGTGGGTGTTCATGAAGTGGAGATGATGAAGGAAGCAGCGACTTTACTCAGTTTCATCTACCCAGCTCAGAACCCAGAGCTGATGGACATGCTGTCCCAGAAAAAAGCCACAGTTCTGGCTATGGACCAGGTGCCCAGAGTCACCATCGCCCAGGGTTTTGATGCACTGAGCTCAATGGCAAACATTGCAGGGTGAGTACACAATAACTTCATTTCAGGCCTCGTCTACAACCTTGTTTTTTTTTTTTTTTTTTTTTTTTTAACTGATTCTTGAGTGTTGGCCAAAACATAGTTTTCAAATGGTATTGGTCCCATTTTCATTCTAATTAAATTTTGTCACAACACACACAATATTTGTTGACTTGATGTATCTTTAACTTTCCATGTTTTAAAGCAACATTTTTGAAGTCTTATTTGCAGCAGATACACATAAAAGTTAAAATGGAGCATTTTAAAGGAGCATAGGGCAAATTGAAAGAAAGTGTTAACGCTGCATGTAGAGTGCATGTGAACACCCAGCTTTTTCATGACTTTGAATTATAACCAGAGGCAGTTTTTCCTATGAGCGACCTGTGCG
>JARVGQ010000672.1:20674174-20685658 GCA_031762355.1 Hypsolebias martinsi | reverse complement strand
CTCCCAACCTTTTGCAAATACCCCCTCAAGTCACCTCCCACCCTTCAGCCCCCAAATTCTCTGGCAACTCTTTTAATAAACCCCCATCACCCCTGTTCCTCATGACCACCACCCCCCTCACCCTTTGGCATCTCGTTCAAACTGCTCAGCAAACAACTCCCCTCCTCAACTTTTTTCTCGAGCTCCCCCCCTCCCCCTACACACACACCTACCTTGTAATTACAGTGGTTCTTTACATTAGTCACCTTTCCTTCGAACCTGCGCGTCTTTCGCCTGAACGGAGCTCGCGGCCCCTCTCCCTGTCGCCTTTCTCTCGTTCTCTCTGGCGCTCACCGGGACGTAAAATATTCACAGCTGCTGCTGCGGTCAGGTAGCGTGGCCACAAGACTCTCTGAGCAAACAGAGGAGCTGTGAATGTGTGAAGCCAACGGTGTACGTTTCACTTGAGGTCCAACACAGGTCCGATAGACCCTAATGCAGTCAAAACAGAAACCGCATACTGAGCCTCGCCACATGCCTCAACAAACCAAGCACCAAGCGCACCAGGCCCAACGCACGCCCAAAAACTGCCGCCGCGAACGGCTCCGGGTAAGACGTCGGGCGCTCTGCAGAACCGGACGGAACGATGTGCAGCTGAAAGTCAGATATCACCGATAATCAGTGTGAAACATCTGTCTTGAATAAACGGCCCTCGTTTGATGTGCGGCCTTGTAATGGATTACGGGCAAAGGCAAGAGCGCATTAAGTCACATTAAAGCTGCAATAAAAATGCAACAAACCGGTCCAAGAGCTCGACATGTTGTACTGTAAAAGAAGATTCCCGTCCAGGTTCTCAGCGCGAACAAAGTTAATCTCAGATATGTAAACGGTTTTGGTCCAGTTTTCTAGATTCCAAGGCCTTAAATGGAATATTCTACATTTCTGGAGTCGGACCACATCATAATAAAGACATTTCAGACCAGGAATGCCAGCCCTTGAACTTTACGAGGGAGGGAGAGAGGCGGGAGATCAGTGTCTTGAACACATTTCAAAGTAATTGTACTTGATATGTCGTTTACAGAACACCCAAGTAATCATATAAACAAAGGACTGGATGCCCTGGGAGGATGAAAGGAAATTCGAATCGCCCTCTGATGCATCATACTTACTCACGTTTGGACATGAGCGTTAGACACCGAGGATTCCTGAGCACAATAAGAGGATTGTGGGGGGGGGGGGGGCTTTTTAGTTACGCACACAGCGGGATGGACGGACACCGGTGGATTCTATCATAAACGTGGAAATCCACTTGGACACACGGTCACGCAGAAACAGATGGCGCGAGCGACGTGCGCAACGAACAAATTGCAACAGCCGCAGCCTCGAGCTGTGCGTCAACCCATCTGCGCTAGACTGAACCTTTACAGAAACATGACCAAAAAAAAAAAGTTTGAGAAACTGCGAGGGGGTGGGGGGCGGGATAGAAAACTGTTGGACCCAGACAGCAACAACACGGAGTGAGGCCTTAAGAAGAAGCAGAGAGAAGCGAAAGAAAACATGACATCATAGTTAATTAGAATCAGGTGATAAACAAAGGAGTGATATTTATGTTATACCATATGCCCCGCTCCATGAGTCTTTCTGTCTCGGGGGGCACAGCAACAGGTTTCAGACACGTAAGGTCAAGGAGGAGGCTTTTCCCAGCTGCCGGACCACACTGATGCACACAGGACGCTACCCAGCCGCTCGACCCGAGCGTGCGTCTGTGTGTGTGTGAGAGAGCGAGTGCGTCGGCCATTTCTAAAACCTGTTTTGTCTTTCTTGTTATCGCATAAAGAACTGTGTTTATCCTCAAGGAAGTCATGTTTGCCATGTGTACTTGTACCAGAGGGGTCCCCGAGGAGAGAAATGGAAACCCCTGAAGTAATCAGAAAGGTTGTCTGTTTCTAAGCTCTAATCTTTTACAGATTCTTAACTCACACCTGCTTTCAGTTTACTCAAGATCATTTTGATGTTTTCATGTCTGCCATGAAATGTCACTACTGATCTTGAGAGTAATTCTTTGACGGATTAATATGTTGCCTTTCTGCGTTTCTTCGATTTGAAGCAAAACTCGTCAGCGGCTCCGCTCGCTCAGTCCAGGTACCGTCTTTCCACCAGCGGTGACTAATAGACGAGCTCGGAAGGTTCAGAACTGTTCTTGTCAGTGAGTCAGCTTAATCATTTCCTGTACCCACAAAATCCTGTTCAAAGTTGAGGGGGTGGGATGTGGTGGGGGGTCTGCGTGGTGTCTATTCCACCAGCGACATTCTGAATGAGTCGTCAACACAGAGACATGAGTGACAAAAAAAATAAACCAACTGTACACATTTAGGAGCAACTTATAATCTTGGAGCTATATAAGAGGCAAGTTTCTGGACTATGAGAAGAAACTGGAAGGCTGGGAGAAAACCCACACATGCACAACATGCAAACTCCTCACAGAAAAACATCACATTCATGTCTGAGACCTTGTTGTGAGGCGGCAGTCCTAACAACCACAATCCCAACGTGCAACCCTTTTAGTCAAACTGCCATTTCTCAAGTCAGAATTAGTACCTTGAGCTCTTTGGTAGCATCACGTACGTATTGGGATACATTCATTTTTTCAAGTTGGGGCTCTGTAGGGAAATTGTAAGCAGTATGTGTCTTACCTGTTGTGGAAAGCTTTCTGAACAACCAGAGTCTGGACAAACGGAGATTACCGGTAGTTCTGAGCTAACAGTCAGTCCGAGTGGGGCCAAACCCAGAATGAATTAATGCAGCTTTTAAACAACTTCAGTCTGAAAGGTTTCACAGATTCATGCAAAAGTTTGTAAACCTTTAGATCAAATCTATTTTTATTAGAAGAAATAATTTATACTCAAGCCCATGTAAGCACTGCAAAAACAACATTACTTGAAATAAGCCAAATATTCCTAAGAGTGACCACATTTTCTTGTTTTTAGGGGAAAAAAAAGTCTGCCAGTGGGGTAAGCAATAGCTGATTGGCTAGAATCCTTAAAACTAGCAAATAAATCTATTTTGTGCCTTTAAACTAAACTAAATAGTCCAAAATTAAATGAAACTGCACTTTTTCAAGCTAATACTGTATTACTTTCCTTAAGAAATATTTCCTTAGAATGAGTGTTATGCCCCCTTCGTTAATCTTAGTTTAAGATTTTTATGCTTTATTTAGGGAAATGTGACTTAAACAAGGAAAGAGATTAAGAATTATGCACGCAAACTTACATAGTAATGTGACAAATAACTTTATGAAAAACATATTTGTATATGATAAGTTTACTAGTTCAGAGTAACTGATTAATCACTAAAATCATGTTTGCTCGAACCGCTGTAGCATTATTATGATTATTATTTTTACTTTTTCATCACACTTTTGCATCAATCAGCCACTGGATGAATACACATATGATAATTTCTGATGAAACCAACAACTGTCAGTGTCAATAGCTGTTTAATACAAAAGTGATGCAGTGTAAAAGTTTCTAAAATATTTATAACAGCAGGTAAACTATGGAGACCTGAATAGTTTTAAAAGAGCAACGATCCACTTTGGTTTTGTTTTAAGTGTACAATAATCTTAAGCTCAACAGTTCAATCAGAACTAGCCTGTTTTTTTTTTTTTTTTTTTTTTTCAACCTGAGGTTGTTTGCAGGGGTTCCCAACACTCGTCCTTGAGGAACACCATCCTGCATGTTTTAGTTGTTTCTCTGCTCCGACACACCTGATTTTAATGAATGGGTGGTTAACAGGCTTCTGCAGAACATGAAGAAGTAATTAAATCACTGAATCAGGTGTGTTGGAGCAGGGAAATAATACAACATGCAGGGGGGTGTTCCTCAAGGACCAGGGTTGGGAGCCAATGGTTTAGACTCGTCTTTTTTGTAAATGAGTCTCCGAGGCCCAAAGGGATTAACCTGTAAATAAAGGTTGAATGGGAAAAAAAAAATCTCTGACAGGTAAGATACTGGCTGTAAAGCAAATGGCTTTTTCAACCCAAAAGTGTTTAATTGTGATTTTAACTCTATAAAATGAAGAAAAATGCACTGCAATTTTATGGTTCTCAGTAAGTGCATTACAAATCCATCACTCAGTTATTCTAACATTTAATACATAATTTTTGTTGAGTTTACAAGCTGTCTAAAACTATTTTGGATTCTTATATCTACCAAAAAACACACATCTACCGGTAATTATTCTCAGATATTTTCGCTAGAACTCAAAAAGATAACTAAATTAAAAAAGCTTGGTTTTTTTTTTTTTCTTTGCATGGTTTTATTTGGAGTGTTAAAGAAAAAAAGAAAAAACTGAACTCAAACCAGTTAAACACAAATATATTCTTTTTATTTATTCAGGTTTAAATGATTAGTAATCGAAAAGAGAAGCATAAATGGTAGAAAAAGACAAGACTTTGCCCTTTGTTCTTTCTCTATTAAATATTACATAAAATAAATAAATCTGGAGAAAAACATGATAGTGTTAAATTTGTGTTGGTGCTTTTTGATAATTTTGATATTTTCACTGCTTTTATCTGTTCTTGCTCTTGCTTTTCACCCCCTTTTAATAACATTTTGACAACCTTCATAATCTTTAGTCTTTTTGCTGTAGTTTCCCCCATTTACGCATTTCAAAAATCTAGAAATGTGAGTTAATAAATCACATTTTGGCACAGAAGCTGTTTCTCTTTCATGTTTCCTGTGCCAGTGTACTTTATAACTTAAAACAGAAAATAATATATACATTGTATACCGATATATTTTTTCTTTAAAATAGAAATGTCTTATTTCAAACATAATTAAATGTCTATAGATTTTGTTTCTTTGCCTCCTCAGTGCATCATACAGATCAGTTTCAGATCTGTCATATGGAGCCATCACTGTAACTCCAAAGAAAGACCCTGCAAGTGCAGAAATCTCCTGGCTGATACGTCCCATCACTGATCCAAGGGCAGGAAGTGAGTGGCTGTGTTTTTCCTCCGTGTCCTTTTTCCCTTCATCGGCTTTCCCTTGGCGTTCAGTCCCACAAACATGCGCCTGTCAGTTTTGGTCTTCCATTCAGCTGAAGCGTACGTGTTGTATTTGTTCTCCTCGATGCGTTCGATCAGACGACAATCAGGACCGAATTCTCTCTGTGAAAGAGAAAGATGCAGATGTGAAGAGAGGGCATCTTTAACTGTTACCAGTGACTCTAAATAGCTTTGCTCGCCATGAGACGCTGCAGACTGAGCAAAAGATGTTGTTGCACACATACACATCTGAGATGTTCTATTGGCAGAACTTGGATTAATCTGGTTTTAAAAGATCATTGGAGTAGTCAAATTCCCTTCAACTAAGCCAAAGATTATTTATTTAGAGCCTACAGTCCTATTCACATGGAATTAGTTTTACTTAGGGACCACATGCTATTTCTAACAATTACGGAGATTGTCTGTGTTGTTCATACCGTGCAAATTGGCCATGTCAGTAATTTGTAAAGTAAAAATTCCCTCGCACATTACCTACTATATTTTTCTGAATTCCAAGGTTCTGTCATTTAGAAAAATATAGAACAAGCTATTTTAAATGAACGCGTTGCTCACTTCAACTTTTATGCTGCTACTTCCTTCACCCGCAAATGACAGCAGGTGCGGAGATGCACACATGATCAGCTGAACCACCCATCCATCCATTATATCTACCTGCTTCTTACTTTTCGGGTCGTGGGAGTCACTGGTGCCCATGTCCAGCCGTCAATGTGCGAGAGGCAGGGGACACCCTGGACAGGTCGTGTCCATTTCAACTGGTGGGTTGTCCATCTGAGCTTAAGGTGACGGTTCTTTTAACCTCTTAAACCGGCTGGTCGGACCTGCCTCCTCCTCAGCAAGTATATTAACACAATTTTATATTGTGCATTCTTCAGTTTTCTTTAGTGCTGATTCGTAAAACTACATCAAAGCTTGATCCCAGCCCGGCCCGCACATTAAGCACATTATATGGACTGGCCCAGTTATGCCAGTGCAGCACGTTAACATCATATCTGGAAGATGTCCGTAAATTTCAGCTAAATCTCTGACTTTGGTTATCCCTTGCGAATGCACCACATAAAAAGCAGATGTTGGGAGTAATTTATTTATTACAGGCGGTCCCTAGATGAAACTAATCTCATATGAATAGGGCTTATTTTTGTTGTCTGTCAGTAAACCAAAAAAATGTAAGATAAGTTTCTTGACTATGCAAGTTTTAAGAAAGCTTGTCTCTAATTTAACTGTATGGAAGCTGAGATTTCTCAGGGAGAAAGTTTGTTGCTTCTTTTTCAACTGAAGCTGGTCACAAACAGCAGAATGCTGCTTAAAATAGTTTTTGAATTGGATTTATAATTTTGAAGAGTAAATGCCATATCTTATGAACATGCAAACATCACAACAAGATGCAAAAATACACAATTGTTTCTTGCTGTGTTGCATTTTTTTAAAAAAGTTTTGCTTAAAGCACATGGTATTATAGATAATATAATCTTACATCAAAGGCTTTCAGACCAAACAGTTTTCAAATGATCTTTCTGTTCATAAGAAGTGTGTGCAACTTAATGGTATCTCTCCTCCATTGATTGGATGTGACCAAAGATGTGCCACAATGTTCTGTTTTAAGACCTACTCTTTTTTACTTTAAATTATTGGTGTAGGTCAAAATATAACTGATGCATCATTACACCTTATGCTGATGATACAGTTGTTTATACACCTTATGCTGATGATACAGTTGTTTATCATTCATGCTAACACTGATGCCCTGTCATCTGTAGTCTTCATTTTAAGTCCCCATTATTTCATTTAAAGCTGTTACTAAATGCTGACAAAAGTATCCCTACAATTACACTTCCACAAGGAACCTTGTTTGTTTTGTTTCTTCCATTCTTATTCTCCAACCTGAAATTGCTTTGACTTCTGTCTATTAAGGAAAGCTATAGATTCACTTGGGTCAACTGTGTAATAACACTGCTTTGGAAAAACCCAGTACTGTCCTTTTTAAAAATATGACTAAAAACTAAATTTAATTTTCATGAAGTCCAGTTGGATTCAAATTAAAACCTTTTCAATTATTTTTAGTCCCGATTTCTGACTATTATTGCCAAATTTAAAATTGGTAGTCACTATCTATGATTACCGATGACTCAGATTTCTAATAAGGATTGCCACTCAGCGCTTTATTGTTTTTTTTTTTTTTGTTGTTGTTTTTTTGGCAGAGTGTCTTATCAGAGTACAGTAAAATAACTAACTCCTTTACCATTTTTCTTAAACTTGGATCAACAAATTGTAAAGGAAAAAAGTCCATATGTAATTAAGACTTACAGTACAAACTGAATACAAACAGTTGTGATGTAATTTGTGCGTTAGCGGTCAGGGACTGTAGGATGTTGATGGGTTTAGAATAAAGGCCGTAGGACAGTATGACATTTTAAAGGTTAAGGCTTGTGGGTGGTTAAGAGCATTGTGACATGAGGTTTGAGGGTTATGTTACCGCACTTTCTTATAAATAAAGAGAAAAATGTCAAAGAGAGCTGCGTTTGTCAAGTTTACTGGAGGCTGCAGTTGTGCTCGGGGCTAACATAGCTTAAGTAGGCAGTTAACTAAATGCAGTTGGTACTCACAAGCAACAATGTACTTTTTCCCACACACACACATACACACACATGCTCAGTATCACTCTCTTGCTCACGGACTCTCCCTGAATCTGGCCACAGCTGTTCAAATTGGTTCCAGAAGTAAAACTGAATGTTCTCAAAGCAAAATGAGAATATTTAACAGACACTGTGCAGCTTTCTAACTTTATATGTGTGTGAGTGAGAGAGAAATGGCTGCCCTTCAATTACAATGAAATTATGTTAATGAAAAATAATGATGCCGGTATGATTGTACTAAGTGGAGACAGTGGGTGGATCAAATTGAAAATGTTTAAAAGGCTTCCCACTAAATGATAAAAGTTGCCCAAATAAAACCTATATCATTCATGTGGCTTTGTAATGATCGCTGGAAAGATTCAAGATGAAAACGGTGGAAATCATGACCCTTTGTGACACTTAATCTGGAGATGTAATGAAACAATGATTTCAATTGATTACCACTGGATAAAGAAGGCACTGTGAAAAGCCGTAACCGAACGCCACGGCCCTTTACTGAGCAGTGCCACTACGGCTTATGTTGCACTGGGCGGAAGACGTCATGGGAATTCTGTTTCAGGCCCTGCAATAGAACACCTTTTTTTTATCTTTCTTCTCTAACTGTGTGTCATTTTATCTGCTGTGTGGCTCCAGAGAGACATGCTGAAAACCGGGTCTTTCAAAGCAAGGAAAGGGGGAAAAAAATGGGATGCAAAAATGAGATGACGAAAAGGCTGGAGACGGAGAGAAAACAGACGAAACAATCGCTGCTCTCCCAAGAGGGTGGCAAGCAGAATAGAAAAACTGCAGGATTGTGTTTCCCTGTTTTCTGAATGGAGTGGAGAAAGAAGAGCTAAGAGGCAAAAATGACAAACGGTGGTCAGTTTCTGCAACAGTGAGACTTTTCTTTTAACTTTGAGACATCTATTTTGACATAACTGTCGATTATTTTGAACGTTCTGTAAAAGTGTTTCAAGAAATATTGAAACGCTCATGTGGTAAATCTCAATAAAGTTAAAACTCACTGCTCCGTACAGGACGCCGCTCTTCTTGATTGCCAGGTAGTGATTGCTGACGAGGCCCCTGATGGCCACCACTCCCACATCCACTGATTTGATCTCGAAAATACCTGGAGCAGTAAACACAAAGAGACAACGCTGTCAAAGCAGAGCTTGAATCTGCTCATCGGATAATGTTGCTTTCATATAAACTGTTTTCACTTTAAATCTTGATGATGTATAATATTCTGTAGATGTTTTATTTTCCCCAAACAGGTTTTATGGCTGTTTGCCTTTGTCAAACTTAAGCAGTTTTAAAAATTATGAAAGAAAATTGCTATCTTACCTGCCTGCAACAGGTAAGATAGTAATTGTTCAACCCCATTCCACAGATGCTCATTTTTAAAAATGTGATCTCGCAACTCAGAAAGAGATAAAAAAAAATTGTGTAAATTGTGTGGGTGCTTTGTGTTGCATTTAAATAAACACACATATAATCTCATAGCATCGAAGAAGTTTTCAGCAACTGCACCACATCAACAAATAGTCCACTTAATTCTGCATATTTGCACCCTCATAACCAGAAGTCTCTCTATCAAAATAAAGCTTTTCATTAAATAAATCTACTTTTACACAAATGTGGAAGTAGAACAAGAAATTAGGAAGAATAACAAAAATATATTTAAGACGGGGATGACACGGTGTTGCAGTGTTGCCTCACAACAAGAAGGTTGCAGCTTTGCTTCCTAGCTTTTCTGTGTGCAGCTTGCATGCTTTCTCTGGAGACTCCCGTTTCCTCCCACAGACCAAGTACATGCATGCAAAAAGAAACCGTCCACATGACCTGACTAAACATTACTGGATTTTATATGTGGACGGGCGTTGGTGACATGCACGTTTGGTTCTTTGGTAACTCTAAATTGTCCGGGTGAGAGTGTAAATGTTCGCTGGTCTTATTAATCTCTTTGTCCATGTGATGGACGTGTGTTAAACCTCTAGTCTGGTCTACCTGTCTTTTCTTCACTGTGTGACAGTCGAACCAAGACCTGCCTCTTGCCCTCTGTTTATTTGCTGGTTAACTTGTGGGCTGCCTGCTGTGTGACCGAGTTGCGAGCCAGGAAAAAAAAAATGCATTTAATGTTTGTTTTTCTGACCGCAGGAGCACAAGCAAGGCAGCAGGCGCACGGACAGGATGGAGAAGTCGTTCGGCTGCCAGACTGGCAGGGGGTCAAGGTGTCCATATCAGTTTTCAAGGTGAACCAATTACTGGTTTACGTTGTGGTCACTGGCCCTTTCTTCTGTCAACCATAAGTTAGTACACCGAGCCACAAAACTATCAGGGTCTGGAAAGGAAAAGTATGAGTCCAGGAGGAAAGGGTTGACTCAAAGAAATATCTGTAATTATCACCTGTATACTTCAAATCACACATTTGTAAAATTTCTCTGTATAAATGTATTTTGATTAATCGATTCTCATTGCTTTGCAGCAGAACTGAGAGGCTGTTTATGCACTCGGAGACATTTAACTTGATGTTAAGCAGTGGCACTTTACTCTATGAGTGTGTGTTTGTTTATGTCATATTTAAATCGTTTTTGGCAACGCTTCTTGTTTTTTTTTTAAGGCTGCATGTTGTTGAAGCTCTTTTCTGTCCCCTCGGTTTCCTCATTGAGTCAAAAATGGTTCTTCACCTCCTCAACTTAAAGCTTTTTTTTTTTTTCTATCTCTCGGCGCATAATGCTCTCACACTGTTAAGTCCATTACTCACTGCAGCACAACACAGATCTATCAGGTTCAAAATGTTCCATCTTGCCGCTCCACAGCTGACATTTCTGAGCTGTGATCCATACAAAATAAGATCTGTCTGTGCCCGTTAAAGGCCGGTCCACCTGTTCAAACATTTTCCCTCCTCCTGTTTGATGTTTGTCAAAACCCAAAAGCACAGGCAACCATTTACTTTTACCAGCTACTAGATGCTATCAGTCTGGAAGTTGGAAAAAACGCATCTGGCTGCAGAAAAAGGTTTAGATTGTGGCTGCACAGTTTGTGGCGAGGAGAGGGGAATGATTAGGATCTTGTGTCGCAGGCTGACCCAAAAGATTTTAGTGATAAACTCAGTAGAATGCCGCCGTAAACATTGCACTGTCGCATGAGTCGCATTAAGTCGCATAAGTCCAAATATGTCTAATAAAGTGGAAACAAACATAAATATGTTGTTTTGCCA
Organism: Hypsolebias martinsi; assembly: GCA_031762355.1. Classification (NCBI taxonomy): domain Eukaryota; kingdom Metazoa; phylum Chordata; class Actinopteri; order Cyprinodontiformes; family Rivulidae; genus Hypsolebias; species Hypsolebias martinsi. Next base: position 20,674,782 of record JARVGQ010000672.1, on the reverse strand, counting down.
TATATGTCACATCTATTTTGCATCACTGCTGACAACCCGGAAATGTGGGCCGGTGCTGTGCCAAAAATTGATTGGAAGCCAAATGGTGGCTGTGGGAGCGTGACAGGAGGATTTTAACAATAATTTAGCAAAATTAACACTTAAAAAAAATTTTATTTGTTTGCTCAACATTATAGCAAATGTGTGTCTCAGTTTAACTTTTCCTTAATAAATGCACTTTGATGGTCGAATCAGCTGCATTTCAAAAGCTGATTCATATAAGTGGGAGTGCGCAGAGGGACGACTATCTGTGCATTTCTTTGAAATTTAACAAAAATAACCATCGAAAAACAATTATTGGTTTGCTCAAAATTATAGTAAAGATGTGTCTCAGTTGAACTTTTCTTTAATAAGTGCACTTGAATGATCAAATCAGCTGCATTTCAACTGAGCGGCGCTGCGAAGTGAAGCTGATTTGACATTTGCTCCAGGAGATCTGGAGCGAGACGATGGTGGCCTTGTATGGCAAGCCAAGTGTCTCACTGATAGCCACTGTTACCTATTAATGAGACAGTTGGCTTGCCATATAAGTTGAGGGCCCTCTAGTGGCTGAACATGGTAGTGTTCAA
>JARVGQ010000672.1:20624981-20644242 GCA_031762355.1 Hypsolebias martinsi | reverse complement strand
CTAACTGCTTGGAAATACAGTACTGTACATGTTTAAGGTACAGAATGTGCGCTGGTGTTGTGTTACGTTGAAAAAAAAAGTGTTTAAAAAGCAGTTTACCGTTCTGTTTTCGACTTACGGCAAAAATCCGGACTTACGTTGGCCACGTGTAATGAGTTCCGACACGTTAAAATCGGGTTACGATCGGTCCGTAGGAACGGAACTCGAACGTAAGTCGAGGACTACCTGTATATCATCCAGCTCTTTAAATGATGCAAGGATCGTCATTTCAAAGGACTGTTTTTCACTATTGGCTCTAACTGGATGATTGACCTGAACTGATTCAAGCTGAATGGAAATCTGCTTATAAGAACAAATTAAACTTAAGTTCTTAGATTAAATAGACGTGTGAAGGCAGAATCTAGTGTAATGCTACATGTGGTTTGAATTTAGACATAAGATTTGTAAATCCATATTTAACAAATGGGTTTAGGCTTTATTAGATGTTTATGTATACGTCTATGAATACGTGTTATGGAATAAAACATAAAAAGCACCAACTCTAACCAATTTGTTTCAAGCCTGGAATATATTGTTGGCTGTTTAGGTGAAGCTGGTGACATTGATGAGGGTATTTCATAAAACAAACTTTAAACCACATGCAAATGGTTTTTAAGGTGAAAAATAAAAACTCTATTTATTTTACACCTTCATGTCTTTTGTGCAAACCTTTTCTTTTTGTGCATTCATTTTGCACCGACGACCACAGCAACTTTGGCGCCATGTTTAACATTTAATCTTGTAATTTGTCCTGACCGTTTTGTTTTGCAATTTTGACCATTTGCTGGTTATTTACATAAAACTAATGATTACTTGAAAACACAAAAAGCAGCAACTGCATCACTTCTGCTACATTTTGGGAACATTGTTTTGCCGAATATCACTTTTTGTTGGAACAATGGTGCAACAAATGATTTAAAGATTTGAAAAGATATAATTCATGAAGTCCTGTGAGGTCCTCCAACAAGCTATCTACAACAGGTAGCATACTAATTGTTTGTAATTTGTTATAGAACCCCAAACCAAAGGGTTTGAATTATCAAGTACTTGTGTACTTGTAAATAACTAAACTTGTTTTCCATGTGTTGTGTACTGTACACACACATGATGTTTCATCAGTTCCTCCTTTGATTCCATGTGCATTATAAGAAATTATTTCCTCATAGTTTTTATTCATGCTTTGATGGTCTGTGAAGCCTCTAAACCAGGGGTCTGCAACCCGTGGCTCTGGGGCCACTTGTGGTTCTTTGGTCCCTCTGCAACGGCTCTTTCAAAGGCTTTGAGCAAAACTAAAACTGAATTTTATTTAAATTATTACCAACAATGAAAATGGCTAGTTTTATCAGATTTCCTGTCATTTTCAAATATATGAAGGATAACTACAAGACCTAAAACATGTGGACTGCATCATGCTAGTAGTTTGCTAGCCACTTTAAGTCGACTTCCAGCCTCACAGCATGATCTTTCTGTCAAAGCTGCCAAAATGTTTTGGAATAACTTTAAGATAAGTTGCTGAGAAGGAATATGGTGAGTAACTTTAATAACACTAAGAATAAAATACAAAAAAGGAAGTCAAAGTAAAAGAAAGTATTTATATTTCTTTAAAAATGTAACTGGATATCCAACAAACTTGCCTACATTTATACTGTCTTTAAGTTTATGCTCTAGGTAGGACACTTAATTATTCAATAACTAAGAGAACTCACATACTCCTGCAGAGTTCAGTGTTTTAGTTTTTATAAAATAGTTAAAAAATTATATAGTTTATCTTTCTTTATATGAATCTGGTCTTTTCTTTTGTATTAAAATGTAAAAAAAAAACTACAAATTTTAATAATTGTTGAGACATTTTTCATTTTATTATGGCCAGAAAAGCCGTCTCCAACCAACTTGTAGTGGTCCATGGGCCTGCAGTTGACAGTACACAGTTGTAGCAGGTTTTGTGGCTCCGGGCATCGTAATTAGTAAGTAAAGTGGCAAAAATAGCTCTTTTTATCCCAGAGGTTGCAGACCTCTGCTCTAGACTCTGCTTCCTTTTTAACATTATATTTTTCAGTTTACCTTGGAATTGAACCAATGGCTCAGTGACTGTACATATAGATTACCGGTATATCAAAACAAAACTCCACCTGTGTCCATTTTTTGAACATCACCTTTTGTTTCACTTTTGTGTCACCTTTACACATCCCTGTCAGCGTACGCTGTGATCAAATCGCAGTGGAAGTGTGTGTTCTTCCTGCACTGAAATATTCATGTCGGGACGCAGAGTATTGGGTGAATGTTGCAACAGGTGGATTAGTTCTGGTTTCAGGGAAAGCAAGCAGATTGATAAATTAATCCTTATAGCAGATTCTGTGATGCTTTCACACACACAAAAAAAAGTTTAAGAGAGTTTCAAGTGTTTTAGTAATGTTCTCATCATGGCAATGACAACAGAACAGCAAAAACAATTTAAGTAATTGATTAAATGACAGCTGCTACTGAAGCAGTGTGTTCCTGTCAAAGTTTGACCAAGCATGTGTTAAATGTAACTTGAAACATTTTCTGCAAACATTCAGTATGATTGCTGAGCGGAAATTTGCTTTAGAAGCTAAAATTGAACTAAAAGAGCAGAGCACTAAAATTAAAAGACTAAATGTTACAAAAAGTTCAACACTTGCTAAAAGCAAGGCAGTAAATGGTTAGCAAAAAGAAGAAAATCACTGGTTTAAAGTATGTAAAATGCAAGCTAAAGTTAGCTAACTAAAAGCTAAAAGTGGTAAAACAGTGACTAAATGTAGAAAAACGCCAGCTTATAATAATCTACCTAAAAGTGGCAAGTCTACCTAAAGCCAAAAAGTCGCTAAACATTAGCTAGAAGCTAATATCACCTGAAGCAAAAGGCTAGACAAAAGAGAAAAAAAAATGCAGACTAAAAGCAGCAAATGGTTAACAAAAAGAATAAATCACTGGTTTAAAAGATGTAAAATGCAAGCTAAAAGTAGCTAAATATTAGCTAAAAGTAGGGAAATCGTAATTTAAAAACTAAAAACAACATAAGAAGACAAAAACAGAATAAATATGCTGAAGCAGAATTCAAAGAGAACAATATTTGAAGAGCTTGAACAGAACTTTTTGTATTTCTGTAGGAAAAATATATATACTGTATATATATATATATATATATACCGGTAAGTAAGTTTCTTTCGGCTGCTCCCTTCTTAAGGGTCACTGCAGCAAGCAAATACAAATGTTACAAAAACTGAAAGTCATTTCACCCATCTCCTGAATGAGCTGAATGTGGCGATACATGAATGGCTCAAACAGCCCAAAGTATGCAGTGAGACTGAAAAACATGAATAAAATACAGGAAATCAATAGAATGACTGCTTAGTCAGCATTCACACAAATTAAAGTGTACACAACGGTAATGAAGTTTGACAACGAGCTTAAATCCTCGCATGTATAACAGTCCAGACCACTAAGCTGTTAGAGACACACACACACACAAAGGTGCACGAGATGTGAAGAGGAGGAAGTGGATGAAGATTCTGGGAGGGAGAAAACACGAGGTAATTGTCTTTGATGATTAATGATGTTCGTGGCTTTCGTGTTTATTTTGCTGGGCAGACAGTTGAAAGCAGAATGGTCTGAGACCAATCAGTGGCCATCATTAAACGGCGGAAGGACTGCCAGGACCAATCAAACGCCGCTTCGGTTCGAGGAGGGACAAGAGCTAAGTGGTCAACCTGTCAAACAAATGAGAGGTGTTTGCTACATCTGTAAAACCTTAAAATTTGTTGGCTGTAAAAGTGTAAAATTCTTCTCTGTGCAGAGAATACAGTTTTTTAAAACGTGACCCTGCGCCTCTTGTTTGGCCATGACTGAGAAACAAATGTCTACGTCTCAGCTTGTGTTTAGACTGAAATACCTGAGATAAACAGTGTAATTACATGATTCAAATTTCACTTGTGTTGTGTGGGCTTCATACCAGCTGATAGTCTGCATGTTTCCATTCATTTGGAGTTTTTCCACTGTGGTTAGATTCAATTGTGCGTATCTCTTCCCTGAAACAACCTCCATCCGTTAAAACATTCTGCGTTGACGCTCAAAGTTTCTTTCTCGCTACAACACTAAAATATGCAAAGTAGGTTACCTGAAGTGGTCATGGAGGCTCACTCTGTAGTAAACACAAAACAGCACCTTTTAAAGCCCTTTACGATGTTAGCGATGTCCGCCGTTGCTGAGGGATTTGAATAGCGAATGCTTGTAGTTTTTGAGAGGAGTGTTTTTCTGGGCTGGAATTGAACAGGGAATGCAAATAAACTTTAATGTTTTTTCGTGCAAAATATTCAAATGAGTAAGTTGTTGCATTGTGTAAAAGAGCAGGGGTAGGTTGTTTTGTTTTTTTGCTTGTCTAAGGCAGTGCAGAGTGACGATATCAGCGAGAACAAAGAGAAATTCAGGTGTAATGGCAGCACTATGGGGTGGCCAATGGTGGCCTTGGCCACATAGATTAATCTTCAGCCACCCCATCATTTGAGGAAACTACACTTTAAATACCAAAGTTCATGCTGAATAATCCAGGTATAAAATCCAACCATGTGCAGTCAGGTCATCTGAATGGTTTCTTTATTTGCTGAGACGTTTCGTCTTTCATCCAAAGGACTTCCTCAAGCCGAGAATTCACCAAACTAAACAGATTTCCACAACCAGCATACTCCATATTGGGAAAAACCCTTTTATACCTGGCTATTTGGTGTTTTGAACTACTTTGGCACGACTGTCTCAGAGGAGTTGACGAGGGAGAGGGCGGGCCCCAGAGGCCATCTTAGCATCAGCAAACTGTTTTTTTTCCACTATGGAGTGTGCTGCTAGTGGGAATCAGTTTTGTTTGGTGGCTTCTCGGATTGAGGAAGTCCTTTGGATGAAAGATGAAGCGTCTCAGCAAAAACAGAAACCGTTCAGATGACCTGACTGAACATTGTTATACTTTAAATAATTTAAAGAATAGAAAGCATTGTTTCCTCAAATCATTAATGTAGCCAGTTTACATCTAAACATGCTGTATGATGGCGGCCATTTTGGATTTTAAAGTGACAACCCTGTTTTTGAAAGAGAACTTTCTCATGGCTAGACGCAACTAAACACCACAATGGAGGTAAGTACCTCACTTCTATTTTAAGTTGACAACCTCACAAAACGGACGTATGGAGGGTGCAGTGTTTTCAGTTCCCTAGTTCGCTTTATGACAGGGAACGATAATTACCTGCCTGTCCAACACTGCAAGCTTTCATTCTGACACAGGTGGTTTCATATTTGGATTATTATAACTTATTCCAACTTTGATGAACCTTAAAAAAATTTTTCCATGTGTGTATTTGAAAAATAATATTTTTTCATTTCTGAAAAAAAAGTCAACATGACTATTTTAATGTGAAAATAATTATTCAACCTTTTATTTTACACAGGAAGTTATTTTTTTTTTTAACTACAGTCTGAAATGTTTATTAGCCAGACCTTTGCTGTCTTTGGTAATTTTGCACTTTAAGACATTTTGTATCTTCGATTGTTTGTTTTTTAATACACTATTAGGATGTACTGATTCACATGCATTAGCTGGAGACTGGATCTCGTTGACAATTTAACTGCCCAGAGACTCCTGTGTGGCAGTCCTTGCCTGAAGCGCCTTCTGTGCGGTTCGGCTCACGACAGGGGAGGATGGTAGATTCTGCTGATTAGCAGGACCACCACTGTCTGTTTCTTTTCTCCATCTGGACGAAACATGCAGGTCCTCACTGGTTAGCACGACAAAAAACGTGCCAAACGGCAAATACTAATACCCTGATAGTTTGTGGTTCAAAGTAAGACAATTGGACATGCACGTCTCAAAAGTGCCTGGAAACTGGAGTTTTACTTCTCCATCAACACCTTAAATAAAATCTATTTTTGTGGCATCTGAGATCATTTGTTTAGGTCTGATCTGGTAATGTTTGACAAATTAAACAGAAAAGCCCCTCTAAAGGGGACACAGCTAAGTGGCTGCCATGACGTGCAAGATTGCATCAGGAAGGAGGAAAAATGGAGGCCAGGTGTGTGTGTGAGTGTGTGAGAGAGAGAACAGTGGTTTTTGAGTTATTTGGCTAAAATGCTCCCAGACCCTTTAATCCCCATCGACTCTGCTGCCTTAGATCCAAACAGTACTGGACTTTGTAGAAAAAGGTTAGAGGAGTTGAGACATCAGAGGAAAGTGTGAGACATGGAACGCTCCTCAGCTCCTTCCTAATGTTACAGCGGACTGTGTATCCTCACCAGATTAGAGCGTGCACATGCACGCACACACCCCTCCAGCACTCTCGTCCATTACTTTGAAAAAAGACACCTGTCTTGTTCCGTGTTCTAGTTAGAATTTCAGGTGTCGGGTTTAAGTTGGCCTGCAATAACCCCTTCTCTCATCTTTAGCAATTCTGATCCTGTTCAGTCAGTAAAAGACTGGTCTCCATTTAATTCAGTAAGTGTGCACGTGTCTCACCTCCATCAAACGACACATTACTGAGGAAAGAGAGGGCGACGGCAGTTTAAAGGCTTTTACACGTATGTCTGCTCTGTGATGAGAGAGGAAACTCAAACAGACAGAAACTCTGTGATGTGGTGAAGCCATCCAGCTGTACTCAGGTGCACAATTGAGAGCCAATTCAAAGACCTGCAAAAATGCATTCTGTCTAGACACAAAGCAGGACAAACCAAAGCAAAAAGCCCGACTGAAGACAAGAAGACGTCCCCAAGACCAAAAGACAAAAACAACAACAAGTAAAGAAGCTGGGCTGAAAAATATTTGAAGGTGTTTTAAAAGCACTTGAATGAACCTGTCAGAACCTTTAAGATCAGTCGAGTGAAGTTATTTTAGATTTCTTTGTGATGAAAGCAGGGATCTGAAGGCTGTCTTCGTGTATTTTTAACAAAGAAAGACAATCCAAAACACGCAGCTTTTTCTGCTCATCTGTTTGAAATTAGCTAAAACTGTACAGCAGGATGCAGGAAGTCTGCAGTTCTTTCAAAAATGTTTTAAAAAGTTTTAAAGTTTTAGAGTTGATTTACTGCCTGCAGTACAGAGGGGTTTCCATCTGTTAGGACATGCTACTGTAAAAAGCAGGCATTGTCTCTATAGAGATAAAAAAAAAAAATACACATTTCTGCTGGATTTATGTTGCTTACACCATTTATGCTAAGCTTAAAACAGTTATAATCAGTCATATTTGGAGTTTTTTGTCATTTATCATCATGCTACAGAAAATGTTGTTTAAGTATAATAGGTTAAAATGAATTATGAATGACCAAGTCAATTCACAGAATAACAAAGTTCATGCTCCCTAATCCAGGTATAAAATCCAACACACTTAAGTCAGATAATCTGGACGTTTTCTATTTTTTGTTGAGATATTTTGTCCTTCATCCAAAGGACTTCATCAATCTGAGGAACCACAACAAACTGAGTCCCACAAGCAGCATACCGGGCCAACCCGTTTGATGGTGATATGATGGTTTCTTTCCCCAGTGAACTCCTCTGAGGCAGTAAAAGCTCTGCAGATTGATGAAGTCCTTTGGATGAAGGATGAAACATCTCAACAAAAAAACAAAAAAAAAAAAAAAAAAAGAAAGAAATCATCCAGAGGACCTGACATAACTTGGTTGGATTTTTTTTACCTGGATTATTGAGCATGAACATTGATGTTTTTAACCACTTTGGCTATGGCTGCCTTAGAGGAGTCGACAGGGGAGAGGGAGGGCCCCAGAAACCATTTTATCCCCAGCAAACTGGGCGGTCCACTACATGCATGTGCTGCTTGTGGGACTGTTTGTTGTTGCTCCTCAGACTGATGAAGTCCTTTGGATGAAGGATGAAACATCTCAGCAACAACAAAAACAAAAAATACATCAAGATGACTTGACTTAACTTTGTTGGAATTCACTAAATACTTTAATTCTTTATAAAAACTCTTTGGAAAATATTTATTTATGTAGAATGTTTGTTTCACCTTGGTCCTGTGACGTTTTACTTTATTGATTGAAATTAACAAACTGAATTAAACTGAATCACAAACAAGTCAACTAGTCAAAGTGGTTGGTAAATTGTCATCCGTTGCACAATCTCTTAGTCCTTCTCAGTCAAACACAGTTCAAGGTAATCAAATGCAAAGATTGTTTTTAGTTTGCCTATTTAAACATGTAAAAGTTAAATTTATTTGTTAGTCGATAAATGACATTTGTGGATTTTCGTCTTTAGAAGTTGATATTTAAAGATCTGCAATGTGAAAAAAAATAAAAATAAAAAAAAAATTATAATGGTGTGAAGAGGATGGCTGTAAGGTGATAAGGGAGGCCATTGAAAATGGAAAAAAAAAAAAAAAAAAAAGATCTGCAATGTGTTGTTGAAAAGGTCATGTCCTGTTTCTGGTGTGTACTATTTATTCCTTTTCGATGCAGAGTGTTTGAAACGCCATATGTTTCTCTGGGCAGTCTCATCTGTGCACGTGATTCTGTGGACCTGTAGAGTCAGTCAGCACAGGTGCAGTCCAAATGTCTGCTCTTATTCTGCACGATGGGCATCTGTTGAGCTTCTCTTCTGAAATCTCAGTAAAAGCTCCTAAATGTTAGTAAGTCGTTCATCACATGGCCAACAAGTGGAGCATGAATTTTATTCAATAAATTCTCTCGTCTAGTTAGCATATGTCCTTCGCCTCTTTAAACATGACCTTTGTCTCTAGCTGAACCTCCTGCACCAACCACCCACTTCCTCTGATGCCTTAAATTTACTTTTCTGCTTCCAGTTTGTAGCTTGAAAAGAAGTGTGTTTAACACTTTCTCAAATGTGAGATGATCTGGATGTTAGAGCTTTACAAACAATTGTTTTTTGTTTTGTTTTAAGTGACAGGAACAAACATACCATCATTAAGTCTGCTGCACACAAGTATTCAGTTCAGTTGTGAACAATTGTTTATCTGTAGTTGGAACAAAGAGGCAACAGGATACTGTAGAGTTGCATTCTGGCCCACAAATCCAACCCGACCCGACCACAGCCCGTAGCTATCATTCCCGAACCCCACCTGACCTGACAAATTAACAGCAATTACAGGTCCGAACCTTAACACACACACACCCCCCCCCCTCCCCACCCCCCAGACAGTTTTAATTAAGCTTTGACTGCTTATATAGTTAATAACAATCGGTGGATGCACGTGGTTTAGTAAAAGTGAGCAGAAGATCGGAGTTGAGGGGGTGTTCATCCTGTTCATGGCCGTCAAAGTGCATTAAATCTCTGCTTCTGCCTGCATTCTGCATTATTCATACACGGACCCTGCTCTGACATGTCGGATATTTTTGGGATCTCACCTGTTTGGGTCGTCGACTGCCGCGTCTGCTGAGCGCAGCGGCTGAATGAACGTCCATTTGGGCTTTGATGGATCAATGCCTGGCAGTATAGTTCCATCTGAAGCTTAACTGAACTTTTTTCTTTTTTTTTTTACCTTTTTCAAGGTTGGTCAACACAAGATCAATTGGCCCCGTGTGGCTGGTGATTGTATGGCAAGCCATGTGCCATATAACTGGATCGTCAACCACGAGCATCTGCTGATACAATCAAAAGCCCGACACCGGCCTGGCCCGCACATTAAGCACACTATTATGGCCTGGCCCGACCCAGATTAGGGAATGGCCTGGCCGGGCTCCGGGTTAGAAATGACAGCTCTACAACAGGAGAAGGGAAACACAGCAGTAACACTCCAGCTCCTCCTGGGGGATCACAAGGCATTCCCTGACCAGAAAGGATGTATAATCTCTCAACCAAGTTCTAGGTGTCTCTTGTGGGGTTTTTTTTCCAGTGGGTCATGCCAGGAAACCTTAAAAGGAGGTGCAGAGGAGGTATCTTAACTCCTGGCCTGAACCTCCTCTGTTAACTTATTTTGATGAGGGACCTTTACCCCAATGCTTTCCCCAGATGACAGACCTGTTCACCTCATCTCTAAGGCTGAGCCCTGCCACCGTACGAGGAAACTTCTTTTAGATTTTGAAAGAACCTTGTCCATTCACTCATGATCCAGACCTCATGACAATAAATGAGGATTGAAGGGTAAATCAAGACCTTTGTCTTTCAGCTCAGCTCTTTCTTCACCACGCCACCCAAAGCAACGTCCTCACTACTGAGGAAAAGGCCAGATCCATAAGTCCACCCTTGGTTTTATCCTTCTGTTGTTCTGCTATTATGGTAAATCAGGTGTTGTCTACATACCATAGTTTAATTTGTGAAATGTTTACTGTAAGAAATTGTATTGAAAACACAAAACACTATTACCAAAGTACAGTTGCAGCAAAAATGATGTGCATCAACCCTTGTGTAAAAAACATAACTTTAGTATTTTTTTGTGGACTGTATGTTTTGATATCTGCATGATCTGCAGTTACAATCACTCTAAACTTGTTTGGAAGCTTTTATGGACCATAAAAGTCATTATTTGTTAGTAATAACTGTTGTACACTTGTGATAGTTCCAAAAGTTGCTTTGATTCCTTGCCGGATTGCTCAAGAGCAGACGCCCTCTCAGCATCAGAAGAAGAGGCTCTGCAAGACGTATCGGAGACAACGCTCGCTCAAACAGACGAACAGAAAACACACATGAACCTGTGGTTTAGAAAACCACAACAAACACCAACTGCAGGGCTAATCCCTTCATGTATTTGGTGTGTTCTTCTGTTTACACTCCTCTGTAATGATGGGGTCATTAGACACGAGACGTTTTCACATAAAAGGAGTCATCACGCTTCATCATCCCAACGATCTGTTGCTTCTAATGAAGACAGCCAGTCTGGGCTTCCCCTTGCGTCGCTCATGGATTCCCACTGCTATTCCTCCTCCGGTTTCCTGACTGCAGGTATGTCCTGAACCGGTACTCGTGCACCTCTCTACAAAACCTGTTGGTTTTAGGGAAAGTGAATGAAAAAGCACAACTCTGTGTATATACAGTAAGCTGTTTCAAATTTGAATATTCCCCTTCAAGAAATAGCAATGACATACAGCTTTTGGCATATCTGTGTGAATATCAAAGGAGCTTTACATGTGGTAGCCAGCGCAACTGGCATGTTGACCACCCCGTCATCACTACCGCTACATGTCAACTATAGCCAAGTTATTCATATGGACGCAACAAAATATTAGCAACATTGTGGAGTGGACTGTCTGTCTGCCTCTCTCCCTCTTGCTCACAGAAATACTCACACTGTGCAGTTTTTTTTTTTTTTTTTTTTTACAGCGTGTGAAAAAGTGTCTACTGAGGCCAACTCCCTCATATGGAGGCAACGACGCACAGAGATCTTTGATGTTTTGGATGCAGACCCAGCGCCACATGTTTCCCAAAGGGATGATTAATGGCTAATAAAGCAGGAAAGGATTCAAACGAATAACCTCAGTGCTGGTCGTGAGCTTTAATGTACAATAAACAAACATGCCATGTCACATTCGTTGGCTTAATGACTTGGTTTGTCAGCCTCATCCGAGTTGTTGATGGCATGTTGAGGCGACACGGGAGCATCCGGAGAGTGGAACTCCAGAACGGGAGACGTGTCTGTGTTTGTGTATTCCAAAGAAATCAGATAAGTAATACGTTTTGTCTTATTTTAAATAGTTTTCCGTGGAACTTAAATTATTTTAAATCAAATGGCACTGCCCATTTGTTACTTGCTTAATAAGTAGTTACTTTTTACTGCAAGGTTAATGCATCCAGGCTACGTTTATGTTAGCATCAGTAACAATGTGATGCAGTCAGTTTGAACCAGTATAATTTGATCTGAAACCTACGTTCGCTGTCCATCCTGGAGTTTCTGTGAAAACAGGTCAAATTCAACTTTTGAAAACAGCCTCACTCAGATAAAGGAGGAAGAATGCCATTCAGTATCTCCCCATCTGCTGCTTCAACTCAACGCTGTTCCGACGTGGCATGATAACCCAAGACAGAGGCTGAATGCAGTCAGCCGTGTGTGTTTGGTGGGATTTATTTTACTTTTTAAAGAAATCTACTTTGTTAAATCACCAGTAATCCATTTGCTTTGCATCATTTTGATCGTGTGAACTGACCTGAGTTAAACTGTCACCATTAAAGGAAAAGTTCAGCCCACAGAGAACTAAGCTGTGCATTTTTTAAGTTGTAAATATTGCATATAGCCTGTTGAGTTACCTCTGTTTGGAAAAACAGTTTGTGCCCAACAGGACTGATGAGATAACGACTGGTCTAGACACAGCCAAGACCAAAATTGACTACTGTTGTCTTAAAGCAGATTTCATCTCCATAATTTCATAGAAGTTCATGAAAACAATCTTTTATAAAGCTTTGTGTCTTTCTTTTTCAAATTACATAATTATTTAGATATATTTTACAGTGTTATACATCAGAATTGTATGCTGTTGCTAGTTTTAAGAAGAACCATTGTAATTGGTGCAGCAATGATCCAGTAGACACTGTGTTTCATTCCACAGTACAATAACTGTAAAATTAATTACAGTAGCATATCATTATTGTAAAACTTAACTTAGATGAGCAGATGCAGAATATCACAGGAAAACATACATTAAATATGATTTCAGCCATCCATTTGTCCATCCTTTTTGTTTTATTTTATTTTATTTATTTATTTATTTTTTTGCCTATTTCTTCCTTTCTGGGTACCAGGGAGCTGCAGCCATCCTTCAGCAGTCATTGGGTGAGAGGCAGGGGACACCCTGGACAGGTCACAAGTCTATCATAAAGCCAACCTGAAGCCAAAATAATAATAATAATAATAACAATAATAATAATAATAATAATAATAATTATTATTATTATTATTATTATTATTATAATTATAATAATTATTATAATAAAATGAATCAAACATTCTTAAAACTGTCCAGATGACCTGACTGAGAATTATCAGATTCTTCTTAAATCATTAAAAGTCTTTCATTGCAACATGGAGGACTGCTGATTTTTATATTTTTTTTACAGAAAGCCAGCATTACTTGTGGTTTGCAGGAGCCACATATTTTCCCAGGATGCATTATCAAATTATATTAACATCACAGCTTTTACAGCTCATTGTTATTGTGAACACTGTAATGTTACTGTGAAAACCAACAACTATACAATAAGTTACTGTACACTTATTTACCAGTAAATACCTTTGAAAAAAGAATAATTTTACTGTTAAAACAGCAAAAATCTGTTACAATGCACTGTTTGTTTGATAGCAACTTTAGGGGCATCAAGAGTTTACATCTGGCAGAAAATTCTTTATTTTTCTGCTGAAATACCGGTGTAATGTGTAACTAATATTGGTGTAAATGTTGAACTAATATTGTATGCATTGCATGAGTAATGCTTTGAAGACTGGAGCTGTTCTAAGACGGCATAGATTCACTGAGTCTATTTATTGTGAGCTCATTGATACAATCAGAATGCTCCAACTTTCAAAGCGTTAAAAGAGCATCAATCTTTAAAATCTTACAGCGGTTCTTGAAAAATAAGTTTATATTTCAACCTTTATGTTGCTGTCAATTTTAATCATTATAGAAATATTGTAAAAATGGATGTCCCCCCCGTCAGATGACCCAAAAGTTATATCAGACACTTTTATTGGTGCTATACACACCAGTAAAACATAGAATTACATGTAAATGAACATACAATGTGAAACTGACAGCAATGCAAAGGGTTATTTATGCTGAACAGCTATAAAATTGTGAATATTGAAGATGTTTTAAGAATTATCAGTTCTACTGGACATGAACCAACTATATTTCTCTAAAGTGATGTGCAAGAAGTGAGAGGTCTCCTTTATTTTACAAGCTAATGTTTAATTTTCCAATAAGTTGACTTCACATCCTATTACGTTTTTTGGTAAAAGTTTGCAAGCCTCTAGTAAACATGTTTTAATTAAAAAGCGAGCAAACTGTAGACACTTGGGAAATACTTTTAAGAAAAATACTGGTCTAATGTATATGGCGGCATCTTTAGCCATCTTTAGTCTGTTATGGGTAAATGTTATTGAACAAGAATCAGAATACATACTGGATGCAGTTTATATGTTCATGACTTCTCTGGATTTCATGGTTTCCATTGTTCTGACCCAGTCAATTTGTAAATCGAAACTTGAACTGGAGCTCCAGTTTCCATCGAGCGCACCAGTTGCTGTGTTAACCCAGAGGATGCGGTGATCGCGGTGGTAAATCTGTCAGCATGTCTGATGTTATAAATATCTGACCCATCCCTCTGGCATATCCAATAACTTGTGTGAAATCAGGAGGACTCTTGTTGGGATGCGGGAAAATGATGCCAAGACTGGTCTCTTCAGCTGACCTCCACCTTCCACAGATCATTTCAACACGACTCTCTAAGTTACTAAATGAAGACACATACATTTATGTCTTTAGATGATTTTTTTTTTTGAGGCAGCAGCTGTTGCAGCGTGAGACTCTGAACCTTTTCAATCAATGTTCAGTCGTTCATAACCTTGCTCAGCATTTTTCTCTCCGGTGAAGCTGTTCACCGGATGACTCAAAACAAAACTATGTCTGAAAGATGATGGATCATCACCAACAAATCATGGATAAACTCCAGACAAAGAAAGTGTAAATATTTGGGAATAAAGCTGTTTTTCTGACAGGTTTTTTGAGTGTTTGCTCCGTTTGCTGCGTGTGCTGAAGTCAGGATGAATACCATACGTTCACCATAAGGTTTAGGGTTCTGATAATTTGTGTTTATGCAACCATTGTCAACGCTGTCCTGTACAACGACCCACAGAAGACAGGAGTCAAGTGTTTAAAAGACGAGTCGTTTTAAAGGTCTTTCAAATACACAGCTAAAGCCTCAAGAAGACATTTTTAGAGCGGCATTGATTCAGGCAATCCAAATCAAGATAACAGCCACAACCTACCGGCCTTAAAAACATTAAAAAATGACTATAACTCTGTCAATTTTACAGATATGAAGAAAGATTTGGCATGGTAGTAGTTGAGACTGATCCCCAACACATATTGAGTTCTAACAATTTGCAGACATTAGTTTTAAAGTAAAAAAAAATGGTCATGCCTCAGTCAGTTTAACAGATACTGTGTTCAAATTTGATATAGTCAAGAGTCATCGACATTCATTTATCGCATTACAGAGTCTGCACAACCATTATTTTAAAAAAGTTTGGCCGAAACAGCCACAACCCCACATTTCTCAACATAAGATGATCTTAGTCTAGAAATCTGGCATGAAAGGCAGTGGGCATTTGTTCAAGTAATGGTATACTGTATCTCCAATTTTATTCATATTAAAATAGCACCAAGAAGTCAGTTTAACAGATAACATGTTTCTTTGCAAATCGTTTCTTGTTTTCACTACATATTTTTATTCTCTTGTGACTTTTATTTAGTCTTTGTTTCATGCACATTCCGTTTCTGATCTTTTCGAGCCACCCACAGTCTTTTAATGTATTTATTTTTATACAGACTGTGAATCCTTCTGAAGGAAGACAAGATGATGGGTGCCTGAGACGAATTAAGCAATGTGTGTTTTGGTGTATTTTTTTTTTTTTTTTTTTTGGTGGGGAGGGATGGAGCGTTAAAAGAGGAGTGGGTGGGCTGTGATTTATGAAACAACGAATGATGTCATGACATCAGTTTGTCTGAGAGATTAAGGTGGTAGGATTGTTATCTGAGAAATATGAGGAGAAAAAGAGCGGGTGAGGTTAAAAATGTGAAAAATATATCACCGCTGAGATGCATTAGAAGATAACCTGACGGTCTGCACTTTTTCAGCTTTCATAGTTAGCAAAAAACAATTTCCTGTCATTATCATTGTTGTTATTATTTATTCCTAATTATAATTCTTAGTCAGCTCATTTCTGCTGTCCAACTGGTTTTCATTAATACTGAGCAAGTGTTGCAACAGCGCTGTGCTTATTATTATTTTTTTTTTTTCATTTGCAGAGCAGAGATCCTGTAAAAGTCCAGCTGTGAAGACAGAATCCAGAGCTTCCAGGAAGAAGAAAATCTATCAGACAGCATTAGGCCCAAATAACACCGCTGATTATTCATTTTCTCTGGCTCTGATGTCGCTTCATGTGAGAAACATCCCACAAGCTGAGACATTACTCACACACACACTGTTGTGGGCGTGCACAGATTTACCCCAGCACATGGAGTAACAAAAACACCACTTAGAGCTCGTCCGTGCTCTTTGGCCTCCTTACCTGACCGCGAGCTTGTATGTAATCCAAGCCTTTTTTTCTCTAAAGCAACATTTGACAAAAAAAAATGCTGACAGAGATTCATGGACAAACAGCTGATTTAGGATGCTTTCTTCCCTCCAGTGAGAAATTTGCTCTACCTAGATAAATGGTGATTAATTGAACTGATCAGGAACACATGGTTCCTCTGCTGGACAGCTCTGATGAGAAGCGAAGCTAAGGGCCAGATCCATTGAATCTAATGAAGTACTGTACGTAGATGTAGATTCATTGCCTCACTAGATATCAGTGGATTAAAGCGCCATCAGCAGATTGCGTCTCCATACTTACAGTAATGATGACGCTTTTCTACAGTCAGACAGTAAGATGGAGATTATGAGAATCCGATATCCTTGTTTAAGTGAGATGGCAACGTTATTTGCATGTCTCGCTCATTATGGTAAACCAGAACACATGTACACGGTGTCAGTTGTTTGTGCTCATAATTAAAGACCCGTCATTTAGTGACGCTTTGGTCTCTCCGGGCCAAGACGCACACACAAGTGTTTGCTCTGTTATAAAACTAAATAAATCTCTATAATTATTGTCAGACGGCTGCTGGAACGAAGCACCTCAGAGGCCAGCGTTGTGTCATGTGAGCACGAGCATTGCTTTACCTTTAAAGCTGAAGTTATTTAGAACAAATTCAGGAGGCGACGTGGTCTGAATGCAGGTTAATGCTCCCTTGGCTCTCATCTGATCAGTATTCATCATGATGTGATCTGCACGCTACACATTTGATGGCACATGAGCCAACGTTTCATTACGTGGTGATAAATTGGTTTATCCAAGTGGGGAAAGATATCCAAGGGACTGGGCCAGTTCATTTAGTGACAAATTATGCATTTTTCATGCAGCAGTTGGAGCAAAACTTCTGACTTTAAATGCTACAAAACCATTCAAGAAACAGTGTCAGGTAAAATAGCAAGGATGGGTTATGAATCAATGGAAACAAATCTGATGAAAATCTGTTGCCAAACTTCTTTGCAAGGCTTTGGACAGTTCTGATGAAGTCAAAGAATAGAAGTTCAACTGTTTTCTGGGTTTCAACATTGTTTTTAATCAGAATTAGAATAAGCTTTATTATCGTTGTACTGAAATATAGTGAGATTGTGTTTATACGGTCGTCCGAAAGATGGGCGGAGTGCCCATTGCTGCTGCCCCTTGTCCTTTTTCAGAGTACTTTTTAGATAGAAAAAGGGGAAAGGCCATGAGGATAGGAAAGTGGTATTACTGAAAATATCTCTTCACACCTTGTCCTTATCAGAACACAATTTTAGGCATCAAAAAAACTCTAGCAGCAAGCACATTTATAAACACATCACATGTGCATTTAACAACAAGACGGTGAGATTTGTCCATGAAGCACTTCCAGATAGTTCATAGTGCTGATAAGATGGTGGTGTCAGCCGATACAGCTCTGATAAGCCTTCACAGAAGTTCTTGGGGGGGGGGGAGGGGGGGAGATAGACGGAGCGTTTCTTTAGTTTACACATATCCCAGGAGAAATTTAATAAGTCGGCCTGCTTTGAGGCCAAATGGGGGAGTCAGATTCAGATGAGCAACAACTGTTGAATTTTTTTTTTTTTCAGGCTGACCGTTTTTTTCATGTCAGCCTTGAGTTTGTAAGGATGGTGCCCTCTGCTGGGCCTTCCTTGTCTGTTCTCCATTTTGTCTCTTGTTAATCATCCCCGATCTGTTTTGTCCTTGTCTCGTGGTCAGGTGTTTGTAATCTGTCTCATCTTGTCTGTGTGCATATAAGCCCTGGTCTGTGTCTTAGTCCTCGTCGGTGCATCGTTGGGTATCCTCCTGTGTCCCTCACGTCTCTATTCATGTAAGAGTTTTTGCTGCCTCGTCAGCTGTTTATTTATATCATCAAAATATTTATTTTTATATTACTTCTTGGCCTCCTCGAGTTCTGTCTGCATATGGGTCTATTCTTGCTCAGCTCAGCCTGAATCCTGACAGAGTTCTGCTGGTACTTTAGATCCAAAATGGTTAGATTGGTGGGCATTCCACTGGTCCGTACTTATGAACCTCCTCCAAGGTCATCCCCAACATGCTGGTGACTCCCAGAAGCCGCAGGTGGCCTGCGATTCTCACAAATTGCTTCCATCTTATGGTTTAGCTTGTAATCAGCTGATTTTTAGTGCTTGAAGCATGAACCAAATCTTCACACAGACTCGACAATTTTGCCATGGCCAAAAAATGCTGTTGCTGTCTTCTTCAAAAGCCGATAACAAAGGAATCCACTGATGCCCAAAAAGCAGAAACCCTGCTATCATGATTCCAATATATATAAATCTTCGGCATTTTCCTGAGAATACATGCAAAGGCACATCAGCTCCTAAACTTGCACGGATCCATGACATATCCTGCCGCGTGCATCTCAGCGGGGCATGAGGGCTCTCCAGGACCCTGTCACTTTGTTGGAAATATTTTATTGATTGCATTGTAAGAGGGGATGGGGCCGATCCGATCCAGTATCGGCCTCCGATACCAGCATAATTTACATATCAGATCCATCCTACCGATATTTCCGATCCAAAATGCATGTTGGCTTCAAACTACGGTGTTACACCATATTCTGCGACTACTGTCTATAACATTGTGTGAATTGAACACATAGATGACACTCTGAGCCTGACAACAGGAAACTTTCTGATGCATGCTCAGGAAACACCCAAAATTTAATAGCGCACAAGAGGCAGGTCTATATCACAGACGTCCATCTCACTCACGGTGCAGCCAGAACACTAACATACCGCTAAACATTGTGGGAAAGACATAACACAGTCCTGGTGGGTGGTGCGGGGTGGTTGACTGCCCCACTGTTTTTAAGTTTTGTTTTTGACGTGCTGCAGTTTATTTCACTTTGCAGCTTAATAATAATAACTAATAGCTTTGGTTTTCCTGTGATTTATCTGCAGTATGATGAATGGTAG
>JARVGQ010000672.1:20598534-20612167 GCA_031762355.1 Hypsolebias martinsi | reverse complement strand
ATATGTATGTATATATACATATATTTTACTTTTATCATGTGGTTTTGTAAATTGGTTTCTTTTTGTGTGTTTTGAACCTGAAATGAATGAATAAATACAATAAAAAAAATTGTTTTAAACAATAAATAAAAATAATAATAATGAAAAATTAACAGGCTCTTGTTTAGCTAGCCAATAGCCTAGGCTTGTTTAATCCCAGTACTTAAGAGCCACTATCCTGCATGTTTTACTTGTTTGCTCCAACACACCTGATTCAATGGTTAAATTGCCTCTTTATGTTCTGCAGAAGCCTGTCCCATCACACATTGATTCAAATCAGGTGTGTTGGAGCAGATAAACCTTTAAAACATGCAGGATAGCGGCCCTTGAGGACCAAGATAAGACACCTCTGGCCTAGACTGAAGAAAGCCTGCTGCCTCTTTTGCTATACAGTACTCTATGCTACATGACTGATGTCCCAACTAGAAATATATTAACCGCTGGTTACTATCTGACAAAACATCGTAAAATCTTGAAAAAATAAATACAGACTGTCTTGTAGTCTTTTGTTAGCTCATGCTGCAAGTGGCGAAAAAAGTGGAGCATGAATCAAACCAAATGAGAGCAACTGAATGTGCAGGCTATTTCACAAAAAAAAAAAAAAAAACTGAATTATTTCTTTTTACAATAAAAAAGGTCCAAATCTCGTATTGTTCATTTATCTTCATTTCAACTGCGCTGAGCATTCTGCCTCCCTCAGAGTCAAAACACTGCGATTTCACCTTAGCCCAGGATGCTCCACAAACGTGGGCCCTTCCTGGATTGGGATCACAGCACCAGATCTCTGTAGCCCACCAGGCCGGGGGCAGGACTTGTGGGAAAGCAACACTGGCAGGAAGTAGTCGTGTAAAGGCAAAGGTATGTGTGTTTTCCCGCATGCGTGCGTGTTTGCCCAGCAGGCAAAACACTAGGCCAGGGCAGGAAATGGGAGTGCTTGTGCCACCAGAGGAAACAGAGCAGCAGATAAAATGACTCCAAATCAAGCTGGCAGGACTTCTGAGAGACGACGCTGAGTGGACACTGAGGGAGTGATGACATGGATTATGTTGTGCCTGACCAAACAGAGAAACAAGCACAGCATCTGATTATTTCTCTAAACCACAGAGTGTTTAAAATCCAGAAGTGGTTTAGGACGGTGATGATGAAAATGCACGAGCTGAAGAGTTTGAAGACAAGTTTGTGGAGAAAAGGCGAGCTGCTCCAGTGTTTTTAACAGAAGGGACAAATTCACTTTAATTATTTGGATATAATCACATTGAAATAAAACACAATTTCTGATTTTTACAAAAGTTGGATTACATCCAGAATCTAATCTTCATTTCTGATTTAGATTATTCTTTGGCATGGCTCACCTGATTGTGAACTTCTAGTATTGGTCGAGGCTGCCACCTGGTGGTCATATATTGGCTGTGCAGTGTGTTGGCAGATCAAATGCTGATGTTTTATTACTGTACTGTATATGGAAAGTTGTGTTTTCTGCTAGAGGTGCTACGAAACTGAAACAAACAAACAAACAAACACACAAACAAACAAACAAAAGAAAAACACTGTGATGTTGAATTAAAATAATTTGCTTTGACGTGATTACTAACCAACAAAAAAGCTTAAATGTGGGGCACATAATTAGGAATGCTGATATTCTTACCTGTTACTATTCAATTGTCTTATAGACATTCTGTTTTCTTATTAAAAAGCAGATTTAAAAAAAATTGTTTGCATAACCTGCTAAAATGTTTCATGTTCACGGCACAAATGAAAAGAAAAAAAAAAAAGAAACTCACCATCTTTCAATTCTACATATCAGGACTTAAACATGATGCGATCTTTATGGGATTAAAAAAAAAATTCAAATTATACAACAGATCCCACTGTCATTGTTTATTAAGGAAAAATAAAGCCAGAGTGGAAAATATATGCATGTTAAAAATCCATCCTTGTTGCAGTTGTAGGATTTAGCTGATTAAATGCACGTGAATATCTGATCATTAGAAAGTGCAGCCACCTCAAAACGAGCGTCTTTTCCATTTGCTGCTCTGAGGCATACAGGTGTGATTCACAATGTCAGGAAGGGAAGATATCAGCAATGACCTTAAAGAAGCAAATGTCTGTCAGTCTGTGAAGGTTTGAACCATTTCCAAACTATCTCCCATCATTCTACAATCAGAAAGATCTTAATAAGTGAAAAATATTCAAGACAGCTGCCAAAGTCCCCAGGATCTAAGCAAATTCACCCCAAGGTCAGACTATACAATACTCAAAGAAACTGCTAGAAAATGCAATAGCTTCATCTCAGTGAGTTTATGTGATACTTTCATGTAAAGTTTCATCTTCGCGAACCACTTACAACTTAACTCTGGAGCAATGTCAGTAAGACAGATGAGACAAAGTAAAGAAGTTTACCCATAATGCACAGCAGCATGCTTGGCAAAAACACTATCCAATCAACTAATCTACAACAAAATGACTTAAAAATAATCAAGGTGTTGCAATGGTCCAGTCTAAATCCAGACCTGGTTGAAAAGTAGTGGAGGGACATTAGGAGAGCTGAGTAGAAATAAATATCTGCAAACCTCAACAAACAGAAGCAAAAATGGAATGGGCCAAAAAATCTGAGTCACAACTACAGTACTGAGTTATTTCTGCTAAACAAGTTATTTTTGCTACTGTCCAGATGACATGATTTAATACTTTTTTTTTTTTGGGTGATTTATTTACCATGATTGAGCTTACAAACTTTTTTTTTTTTTAACCAAGTCATAGGATGGACTTAGTTTTCCAGATTTTTCTTTCCTTTTGGTTTTGAGTTTGTTAAAAATCTCGTGTTCTTCTGGTATCGGATGCTGTGCAGCTAGTCAGATTTTTACTGTAACCTTTTTTTTTTTTTTGTTACGATGTGTAACCATAACAAGGTGGTTTTCTACAACTGGAAGCTGCTGATTAACATCTCAAACATTCAAATAATACCTCAGCTACAGCTCCAAATCCCAGATGAGTTGAAAAGGAGGTTCCGTGGATGCTTTCCCATCGACCTGGCGGTGGTGCTCAAGTACCTGCTGAGACCCTGGAGCTGGCGGAAAGCATGGCTCGTGACAGCAGTAGGACCAGGATCGTCCCTCAACACATGCAGTTCCATCCTCGGGGACGAGGTGGCCATCTTTCGGGAAGGAGTTCTGCATCTAGAACAACTCTTTAATGAAACAAGGATGATGAGCTACAACTATTAATTTCCCTTTGGGATTAATAAAGTATTTTTGAATTGAGTTTAATTATTTTTACACTTGAGGTTAGATTGAACTGATTTTAGAATCAGGTAAAAAAAAAAAAAACATCCATTATTTTTACCCACTTATTCCTTTCAGGGTAGTGGAAGTCACTAGTGCCCATATCCAGCAATCACTGTGCGAGAGGCATAGTACACCCTGGACAGGTAGAGCATCTTTATTACATCAAGATAGTTAAAAAAAAAAAAAAAAGACATGGAAAAGGGTGTACGTATCCCCATGACTAGTGTTAGCTGGCCTAAATTCACATTTTAGTTCTAATCCAAGTAAAATTTCAGAAATATGATACGCAGACGATGGTACAGTTTCTTGAAAATTTAATAAAGTGGGCAAATACAGTTGGCAAACTTTTTTTTTTGTTCTCGCCACTACAAAACAGTTAGTAAAGAAACAAGGAGAATGGCTGCTTCTTGGGTTTTCCCTTACAAAACATTTCAGTCAAGAATTAGAAAGTTTATAACGTTCAGCCTACACGCACAAGGCCTGCAGCGGTTCTGCTCAGGGTCCAACACGTCTCAGTCCTGTTTCCTGAGTTAACTCACCCAGACACAAACATTTGATCCTCGTCGAGTCCCACAGTTTTCGTGTTGAATGTGCGCTGAACAGCCCAAAGCTTTTCAGTAGAAATGGCATGGCTCCAAGATCAGTGCTAAGGCAAAGGAGTGCGGAGGCCCTCAGAAGACATACAAAGGAAACAAACTAAAAACTGAATCTTAAAATAATAAAAATAATAATAATGTACAGTGTAAGTCTGTTCCTACAGAGGAGTGCTGAAAGAGATGATGGTGTTGGACGAAAAAATAAAATAAAAAACAAAACATATTTGTGGTAGATAAGATTTCTGAAAAACTGACTGCATGCTTGCGACAGAAAAATCAACCATATTCCAGCCAATAAGTTTTACAAGTACAAAATTTGCAAATGACAGAAATGGGTTTCCTTTTACCTTTAACAACGGCATAAACCAATAAACAAATTATCATGACAGGAGGAAAACAAACCAGTTCAGGAGTCACTTGGAAATACAATATTGCTCGTCACACACAAGTCAACCTCTTCAATACATCACAGTAACTTGGAAAACATTTTAGTTTCATCATGACAAAATGAAGTGAGTCCAGGCTGTTGAATCGTTTAGAGGACCACAAAAACCAAACTGACACATTTAGATTAATACTAACACTGCTGTTTCATAAATTATATTCTATTAACAGCATAAATGACAGCAAAATAAACTTGTTTTTAAATTGATAAGTGCACAAATCCAGCATGTTTGTGTGACCGTACACAAACTTAAACAATGGATTGCATTTAACGTGACAGCTTTTGTGTGTATTATTATTATAGACGGAGTTAGATAAGAAATTTGGCTGATGATGCACAAAAGAAAGCGCTGGTTACTGCATTCATTTGGCTGTTCACAGATCAGTTTTTTTTACATTGAGATGAAGTTCTCCTGCACGATTCAAACATCTTTACATTCATCCTGCAGCGTCCTCGTTGTTTGGATTGTGTCGATGTTTGATTCAAACTTGTTACACTAACTAGTCAGGTAAAT
The DNA here is from genome assembly GCA_031762355.1 of Hypsolebias martinsi. Classification (NCBI taxonomy): domain Eukaryota; kingdom Metazoa; phylum Chordata; class Actinopteri; order Cyprinodontiformes; family Rivulidae; genus Hypsolebias; species Hypsolebias martinsi. The sequence goes on along the minus strand of JARVGQ010000672.1, from coordinate 20,607,289 downwards.
ATGGCTTTTTTTTTTTAAAGGAAATATTAGGGTTGAGAGCAGAAATGCAATTTAGTTGTTTTGCTGTTTGGTCATTTTGGTTTTATTTAAGGCTTGCTTGAGTCAAAAGAACAGAATTCAGACTAAATTAAAAACATAATTTGCGCAAATTGAAAACTCATCCAGCTTAAAGTGTTAGATATTTTGAAGTGGAGTTCAGTGGAATGGTTATGAGCAATTAATATCTTACCTGTTGTAGATAGCTCTTGGAAGAAACTCAGTTTGGAGAAATGAGTTTAAATCTGAATGGACTGATGAGCTAACTGCTAGTTTGAGCTGAGTCAAGACCAAAGTGGATTTCTGCCTTTTTAAAACAACTTCAGTCTAAAATATTTTATTACAGTTTTCATGCAAATATGATTTTAAAACATTTACATCCCTGTCAGTATACATGTAAACCATGTCATGTAAAACCAATGGCGATGTAAACGTTTATAAAATCACTTTCTCATGAACCAGTACTAAAGTAAAGTTTTGACACTGGAACAGTTTTAAGAACACAGCAAACTACTTCAGCCTTGGTTTAATTTGATTTATACATCTCATTAATCTTGTGAATAATAAAATATCTGTCCAAACTACAGTCATTCAAAAAGCTGTCTACACCAGGTAAGATATTATTTATTCAGAACCTTTCCATAAATTCCACTTCAAAATATCTAAGCTATCAGTTTAAGATGATTTTTTTCAAAAATTACAGATTATGTTTTGTTGATTACGGTAATTAAGTTTACAGGCTGTGCTGCGAGCTAAACTTCAAATATAATACAACATGAATCAGCTCCAAAACAGCTGGTTGACCGTTTCTGCTTTCGGTTTGTTTATAAATCTTTTTCAGCATCTTCTTTTACAGAAATATTGTGCAGATACAAAATACAATAAAGAACATACTTGGGGTGAAAGGTCTGTAAAGTTTCAAAATGACCTTTGTAAAGGCAACGTAAGCTGTAAACTCCATACAAACAAATACTCCAGGTTTAACCACAGAGACAATGTGTTGGGCGGTCTTCAGCCTCTAAATGTACGTTTGTAGAACCGTCCCTGTTGTGTCTCAGCACGCCTCCTTGGCTTGGTTTGGCACTTTGCACATCTTCAATATTTGCTTCAAGGCTTTCTGGACATCCTCATCCATCTGACCCTGAGGAGACACAGCACAGGTTCAATTAACTAACCAATCAGGTGTATATTAAAAAACAAAGTTATAAGGGATTTATTATGAACATAGCTGCTGCTATATACAGTATAAACTCCAACAAAACCACCTAATCACAAACATCAACAGTGGATGCAGGATAAATATTCAAAAATTTCACTAAAATAAAAAAAATTGTAGCCAAATCAAGAACAATAATTAAAGGATGGATTTACTTGAACAGCATATAGAAGGTGCATCCTGTACACAGACACTGTTTCTTGGTGCTGCTTCTCTGATTCCTAAAAAGACAACACAAAATAACATTTTCTGTCACAATGAAAGCAAATAAAAAGCACTAATAATGACAGAACTGCTATAATAAAAAATAAGAAATATAGCGTGCTACTTGTAAAGGATCTTACAGCTAGTTGGTACTGCAGCTGCTTGATTTGCTGCTGTAGGGTCTCCAGGTGCTGGTTCTGGTGTTGTCTCTTTGAGGGGGAGCAGGAGCTGTAGGAGAGCTGCGATAGGCTATTTAAAGCATCCTTTAGCTTTCCTACTTCTCGAGACAAGTCATCGATCTAAAAGGCAAAAAGGGGTAAAAATGATAAAAATAATTAAGATAATGGAAAGCTAAAGTTCAGATTAAACAGAAATTCTAACAGTTTAATGTATATAAACGCAACAGATAACTATTACAGCATCCTTATGTGAAAGAAGCATATTACTGATTTTATTTTATTTATTCATTTCAAGTTTAAAAGAACACACACAAAAAAAATATTTACAACACTACATAAATAAAAGAAACCAAACAGTACATGAAATGAAAGGAAGCAGAAGAAGATATAAATCTTATTGTATCTTCCCCTTCTTTAACAAAATTAATTCAAGCAATTAATTCAAACATTAGTAATCAATAAAGAACATTACACAGTAAATAACTCATCATACTTTACCATACATAACATTTTTATACAAACTAATTTATAAATATTTTTCCAGAAACTTAAATTTAATCATCTTTTTGAACAGAAACATTGATTTTCCAACTTTGATATCATTTTCTAAACCATTCCATAGACCAGTTCCATAAATTAAAGTGATGATGGTATTTACACTGACCCGCTTGTTTTTCTCTCTTTCTGAGGCAACGTGATTCTCCACCAGCTGTTTGAGTTGACACACAGCATCCTGGGACTCAGCCAGTTTGGAGGTCAGCATCTGGCTCTCCTTCTCCCTGGTCATCAGCAGCTCCTGCAGGGCGTCCCGCTCTGCACGATTATCTCTTGCCTAACAGACGAACGAGAGGCAACGTAAACAAAAACAGAACGATCAAAAGTGATTCAAGTCTTCATCTGAGGATTAGCCTTTTTTTAAATTTTAATGACATCCTCCCACCTTTTGCCATGCATCAGCTGCCTCCAGAGCCATCTCGTCCTGCTTCCTCAGAGCCCCCTGAAGGAGCTGCGTCAGGTGGTTCACCTCATGCTCCATTTGTTCTCGCATGTTCTCGTGCTCCACATGAGAGACCGAGCCATCTGGGGTAACAGCTTTCTCAGAAGTCAAGCTTTTATGAGAGAGAGATACAAGAAAAATCATGGTAATCTGTACAAACTAATGTGATTCAGTTATGTACAACTTCTAAACATGTAGTCAAAGACAAAACAGATGAAGCCCATTCATGGTTCTTTGCAGCTATGAATGCAAACAAGACTAAGTAGGTTTTCTAACTGATGAACCCCAGCAAGAACAAATAAAAAAAAAAATTCACGATTAGATTTGTAAATAAAAACTGTGAGGAATAATCCCTCAGAATTTATGTAGCTTCTTTAAAAGTAGTTGGTAAAATTTTAACAAAGTGTTATTTATGTTACTTTTCAAATATTTTCATCTATTTAAACTGGTTAAAAAATAAGTGCAGTTATTTTCCGTCTCTAGTTTTGTTAAAATGCACGTTGCATTAAACAAATCTATTCAAGTTATGGAAATAAGAAACATAGTTAATTAAAGTACATAAGCTCACATCACATGAAGCATTAGCTACAGTTTAAAGTCTTGTTTTTCAGGCTTCTGTTGCCAGTTTTTCTCCTCACCTTTGTTGCAGAGCTTCAACTAGCATGGTCTTTTGTTGTAGCTGCTGTCTCACAGCTTCTAACTCACTTTCCAGCTCCTTGATGGCATTTCCCAGAGACGACACAACCTGTGTGTGGTCGGTGAGGGTCACGGAGCTCTGCGTTTGGACTTCTGTCTCCAGCTTTAGCCGTTCAATGTCCTCTTGTGCAGCCAAAAGCTTCCTCTCGGCCTCAGCTAGCAAAGCCTGCAGCTCCTCTACCCTGCTCTTCAGCACCTCGGCTTGTTTCTCTGAAGAAGACGAAGGATCTGCAATGCTCTCAGCTCGAGCTTCTGCAAGCTGGTTCTGAGCGGCGCTCAGCTGACTCTTGGTTTCACTGTAGGAGTGTGACAGCTCCAACAAACGCTGCTGCTGCCCAGCAATGACCTCATTTAGCTCAGCCTTCATTTCTTCAAAGTCTTTAGCTGCAGCTTCAACAGGCACTGTGCCCTTTAGAGCCTCCTAAACAGGAAGAGCCACATTATTGCATGAGTAACATGAGCTATAATATGAATACTCATTTAAAAGTATGTTGTTTTAGAAAATGCTTAAATAATATTTTTTTTTACCTGAAGAATCCTAATTTCCTCTTGTGCCTCCATGTATCCCTCTTCAATCTGTGCCATCATTTGTTCCTTCTCTGCCCCTCTGTCGTCTTCCATCCTCTTCAGCATCTCTTCCAACTGCATGATTCGCTGAGTTGCGTCATCTCTCTCTGACTTGAGCTGGACAAGCTGAGACTTCAGCTGTTTCACCTCCTGTTCAAGCGAGGATAACAATCGTTTCTGGACCTCCTGTTTCTCTGTCAGTTCACCCTCTCCTCTTCCCACCTGCACTTTCAGATCCTCTACTTCCTCCAAAGCCTGGTGGTATCTCTCCTGGGTGTCTGTCAGCTTTGCCTGCAGCTCTGCTAAACTTTCCATCAACTCTTCTTCTCTTCTCGTCTCTCTTGCTCTTCCACCCTCGTCTCTTTCTCTGCCTTGCTCAGGTTTCAGCTGAGCCTGAAGCAACTTGTTTTCCTTCTTGGTTTCAAGCAGTTTTATCTGAATATTCTCTAGTGCTTGTTTCAACTGTCCGATCTCCTTCCTGCCTCCTTCGCTCTCATCCTCCTGCGGTATAGCAGGAACAGCTACTGGAGAGTCTCCCTCTTCCTTTTGGGTTGTGGTGGGGACATGTGACGCTGACTCCAAGTCGTCCTGAGTGGAGTGGAAGGAGGCGTTGGAGGCCATGCTGTTTGGTCGACTGCTCTCCTTCAGCTCATTTTCGTGTTGGGACGGATGTTTCTGGGTGTTCAGGGTGTGGGATGAATAAAGAGCTCATGAATATACTTTGAAAATCAAAAACCTTATAAACTTTCACTCATTTCATAAACTCTTGGAGCTAAAACAATAAAACAACAACTTTTTACTTATGGTTTGTGGGTACAGTAGTCCCTCGCTGCTTCGTGGTTTGTTTATCGTGTTTTTTCAAAATAAGAGTGGACATGACACACAACTGGCTGACTGATGGCTGAGCCGTGCAATCGTCATGGATTTTTTATTTTAAATAAATTATTTTAAATTATTTAGCACCTCCTGCAGCTTTGTGCAGCCCACACTGCAGGACAAACTTCCTGCTGCAGCTGATCAGCTGTTCTCCATGCAGAGCGGAGAAGTGGGCGTGGCCAATAAAACAAACTACTACTTACTATTTGTACTACTATTCCTATTTTGCGTTTTTCACTTATTGAGGGGCTTCAGGGTACGAATCCCCCGCAATAAACAAGGGACTCCTGTATTTCCATTAATTAACTTTGTTAAAGAAGTGTAACAATATGAACATGGATGTAACCTGAATTAGAGCAGATTTAGACATTACTATTGGACCTTATTTTGTGTTAAGATTGTTTGCATTTTGTTGATAATTTTTATCTAAGCCATCAACTTTATTTTTCAGATCTTATCCCAGACAAGAGTACAGGACAAGATTTTTCTTTTGAATAAATATTATTAAAAAACACGTGAAAAAAATTGCTGCAATTCAGTTTAACTGGTCATAAACTCAGAAATAAGCAGTTTGTGAAGTTTCAGTCATAATTTAGAGTTTTACAAGTGAAACAGCATTGATGAAAAGTATTTTCATGATAGCATAGCTTCAGAACATTTGTGTTAATGACTCTTCTTGTTGGAGCTCAGGAGCTTTATATTTGATAAATAACATTCTGTCATGAAGTTGATATGTGGGTTGAAAAGACCCTTTTAGCTGATATTTATCTGACAAATTCCAGTTTGTTAATGTTGATTTGTGTGTTTTTCTGTGTTCTTTTGTCTGCATATGACTTTGTAGAAACTACCTGGTTTAAACGAGAACATAAAACTTAATTAGCACAGGTTTGGTCAGCTGCAACCCTTGAACATAAGCGTAGCATAAACTCACCCTGAGTTTGTTTGCAAGTTCCTGGTTTTCTAAAGTAAGAGAAGTAATCTTGGATTGTAGAGCTGAAACCAGAGCTGCAGACGTTGTTTGTTCGACCTGCCAACAATAACACACACGCGCACACACACACATACATTCAAACGCCACAGGGAAACATAAAGGCGGCATTAGGGACCACTGGCTACACAAGTCAAGACACGTTGTAAGCACAGGTTAGACCTCCTTTAAGAACGCTGAGGATTGTGAGACTAAACTTAAAAAAAAAAAGAGTTGATTTACAAATATGTACGTAATTAGACAAGAGTTGTCTTTAGAAAAGTTATTTTGTAAGCAGTATTTTATTTACAATCTCTATTCTGACAACTGCAACAAATTACCTAGTTAGAAATCACTCAAGAGTTGTAGATATTTAGTTTATACTTAGAAGCATACCAAATGGACGCAGTTCTCCATACTGTGCATTAATATGACGTCACAGAATTTGTTGCTTCTTTTGTCTAGTTGACACAAATGGTTTAAAATCTGCACACGTAAAATAAAGAGTTGTGTTTCTGTCGAGTCGTTAGCTGTTATTACCTTTGTGTTCAGCTCAGGAACAGCCCCCGTCTCCACTGTCTGCTTCAGGTCATCGATCGTCTCCAGCAACATGTTTCTTTCCTCATGGAGCTTCTCCACCTCTTCTTTCAGTGTTGATCCTGTGAAGTCATCTTCCTTTGAAAAGAGGGGAGGAGACATGAGTGAAGGTTGGCAGGAAAGAGAGAAAACAGACAAAGGGGAAATCCTTTTGCGGCTGAAGACAAGATTTAACAAGCTGATAAATGGCAATTTATTCCAAATCATATGTGAAAACAACAAATGTAATGGCCTGGGTGCTTTTGACTTATTATATTTGTTATAATGCATATGTTTGTATTACTTTGTAGTTAAATCTCTTGGGAGTTTCCCCTTCGTTGGATGCAGGAGTGCTGGTAGATGTAACAACAGAAGGAGACGAGGGTCCAGAACTCTGCAGAAGGACGAAGGAAAGAGGTTTTGGATGACCAGTAACGTCTTTCCTAAATTCTTAAGACTCTTCAATGGCATGCTATTTCTTTAGCTTTAAAGGTAATAGCAGTGTTTAATTTTTTTTTTCATTTGTTTCAGGTATAAAATCTGTAGATACAAAAACACAGTTTGACACAAAGGATTCTAAAATGGCACAAAAATTAAATGCAGCACTTTGACAAACTATAAACTGTCTTCAGGTGAGAAATCACTGATGGAACCAAAACACCCTCAAACTGATTATAATGGTCATTTTTCTTAAAATAAATACAGTAGGCGTGCATTTATATTAATGCAGAGCGGCACACTGATACAAGCAGACAGACATGCGTTTACCTGCAGTGGGCTAATAGGAGGTGGAGGTGCTTTTCGTTTTTTGGGAGTTGTGCTCCGCTCATCACTTAGCTTAGCTACTTGATCATGCTAAGGAGTCAGCAGAAAGTGGAGATGGAGGGAAGGCAACAAAAAGAGATAAAAAGAAAAGTGGGATTCAGTGTTGTTAGTAAAAGGATAGTCAATCAATGAGTTGAACAGTACGTTTTGCTTTTTAAAAACTCCAAGAAGTTTTTTTTCAAGATGAGAAATTTGACACAAACAGTTTTGTAAAACTACAAAGTGTGTGGCTGTAAGTCCATATTTGTTTTGTTTAATCAACAGAGTTAGTAGCTTTCAGTGAATAATTAAACATAATGAATTAGGAGAAGGTAGAAAGTTATTTTAATTATTATTTAATTATTACAAACTTGCCCTTGAGTAAGCCTTTTCTTCCCTCTCCTGCATTCCTCCTCTGCTTTTGGTCTTTGTCCTGTGTATCGGAGCTTCTTTTTACACACCTTCCGAATGGTAAATTAATATTATGGATTTGGTCAGCTGGACTTTCAACGCAATTGAAAAAAAAAATTTAAACCAAGCAACAGGGTGCTGGAGAGCCCTCATGCCCTGGACAGACGCATGTGGCTGGGTAAGTCATGGATTCTGGGGATGTCGAAGATTTACGTCATTGGATTTATGATAGCAGGATTTCTGCTTTTTGGAAGTGGCGGATACCTATTCAGTATTATTGGCTATTAAGGAAGACGGCATCGGCAGTTTCGGCCATGGCAAAGCGGCCTACCTTATGTGAAAAATGTATTTTTGCTCCGAGCTCTAAGACTCAGCCGATTTGCGAGCTCAACCGTAGGCTGGAAGCAATTTATGAGACTCGCAGGCCACTTGCAGCTTCTGGAACTCACCAGCATGTTGGAATCAATCTTGGAGAAGGTTAATAAGCACGGACCAGCGAAAAGCCCTCAAATCTGTCCATTTTGGATCATCAAGAGTACCAGCAGAATTGAAGGCTGCCTGCACAAAAACAACTGTGGCTTATCTGAATCTGGCCTCCCTGTTCGGCCTTGACTAGGCCAACTTACCAAATTGCTCCTGGGGATGTGTAAACCAAGAAAGCTCTGCTCTATACTGTGAGCGCTCATCAGAGCTGTACCGGCTGACACTTTAACATCTCATCAGGACTATGGTGCTATCTGGAAGTGTTTCATGGACAAATGGCACCATCCTGTCATCAAATACATACGTAATGTGTTTATAAATGTGCTTCCTGGTAGATTTGTTTGATGTCTTAAACTATGTCCTGAAAAGGACAAGGTGTGAAGAGATCTTTTTTTTAATACCCACTATCCTCATGGTCTTTCCCCTTTTCTTACCTAAAGAATAAGAGCTGCAGCCACGTACACTCCACCCATCTCTCATAGGACTAGGTAACCTTCGGTTTACAGCGTCATCAGTTTACAGCATTTCGCGTCTACGGCACCGCCCCCAGTGACGTCATCACATCTCACGTTGCCTTTTTTATGCAGCATTTTTTTTTCTTCGTTTTTTTAGGGTATTGTGTTAGCTAACTGCTTGGAATCACATTAAAACAGCGTTCTAAGTACATTCTAGGTGTTTTACATTGAAAAAAACGTGTTTAAAAAGACGTTACGGCCGCCATGTGCTTTCAGTTTCGGTTTAAG
>JARVGQ010000672.1:20550611-20565841 GCA_031762355.1 Hypsolebias martinsi | reverse complement strand
TGCTGCTGATCTGTTTCATGTTGCTGATCTGTTTTATGTTGCTGATCGGTTTCATGTTGCTGCTGACAAAAATCTGTTTCATGTTGCTGTGTTTCATTCGTGCCCATCTGCTCATATAGTGTAGTATCATGTTCGTGCTGCTATTTGGAGTAATGTTTTCCATGATATTAGTGCTTAGTGTATTTTTAGTTGATGTTTTCTTAGCTCATATCTTAGATGTTATTACTGTTTTTCTTTTATATTTTACTGTTGGATGTAACTGGGACCCTGTGTACATAATCTCGTTTCATCAGATGTAACACATGTGGTGCGAATGACAATAAAGATTCGCTGACTCTGAAGTTAGAAATTTCCTAATTCAAAGCTGGCTCTTTACGTAAAGGGCCAGTTGCATAATGATAGATCAGTTATTGTCATCTATCACTGTTGGAGGTAGAGCTTAATGGTAAAACTCCAATATATAGTGGTTGTACCACAACAAACAGATGAAAAGTTCCAACAGTTCAGCACATAATTAGTTTTCAAAACAATATTTCATATCAAGTATGATGGTTCAGCCTGGTGCTATGATTAGGGATGCACAGTATTGTCGACATGATAGTGGTATCGACCGATATTAGCGTTAAAGGTAAATGTCAGACATTGGCCATTCCATCAAAATAACTCATCGATATAAAAGACACTGTTTTTGTATGACAACCCAGTGACAAGGACGCCTGCAGCACCACAACAATGTGGTGACGTCACACGCGCCTGATCTGATCACGGAGGAGAGGAAGAAGTCAAAATGTCAGCAGTGTGGAAGTTTGTTTTTTCATTGAGGATATTGGATTCAAAAGATTTTTGGACTACACTGAGCCTCGCTACATCGTCCCCAGTCGGAGATATTTTTCCGACGTAACCTTACCCAAGTTACAAGATGTCATTTCCGATGTCATTGAGAAGCTAATAGCCAATATCACAAGGTGAGTTTTACCACAGACATTTGGACATCGTGTTAGCACATTTAGCATGATTACTCTTACGGCACAATGGATAGACAAAAACTTTGAACTTGAAAAGGCTGTCCTTCATGCACAAGAGTGCAGAGGATCCCACACTATAGCTAGGAACCTGGAACAAGTCTCCACATACAGCATTGCAGGTGATTAATGTTAATAAATAACATTTTACACTTTTAGTTTAATATAAGTTCAAGTGCTATGTATATCATATGGTTGTTACTGAATAATGTATACGTCACCAGCTCTTACAGCTGAGCTGTCACACATTTTTTTGTAGCAAATAAGCCTAAGAGGGATATGTTCTGACAAAAGATAGTATATTAAAAATATCAGTATAGGTTATCATCCAAATAAGTTTTAACATATCGGCATATCGGATATCAGCCAAAAATCCAATATCATGCATCCCTAGTTATGCTACAACAATCTTTGGGAAAATAAATGGGAAGGAAACAGATAAATCTGACGAAATATGTTCCAAATGTGTAATGTTTCTGAATTAGGCTCATTAAAAAATGCCATCACAACCCGGACTAATCTAGACCAAGCCAACCTAATAAATAAGATTTTTAACTGATCACTGTTATGACTGATGACTAGATCACTAAAACGGGAGTAAAGTAGCTGTTAATTATTCACTCTTGAACTTTTGCTGATAAGAGTTGAAAAGTATTTTTATTAACCAAGTGTACTGCTTATATGAAAGTAGATTGGAATGATGTTCTAGTCTCCCTAACTTGTTACATCATGATCTCGCCATTAAAAAAAATTGCAATGTTATCATCTGCTGTCATCAGCAAGCTGTTATACGTCCATATCACTTACAATAATAACGCGTCTTGTTCTCTCCCACAGTCTCGTGCTTTTAAACTCCTGCTTTTACTTAAACCTGACGTGGTGGAGGTGTTCAAGTGAATTGTTGGCTGACTGATGCACTCAGTCCGCTCAGCTGGAGGAGGATGCTTAACGTGAAAATTTTCATTCAAAACTCAAACTCATCCACAGACTCCAATGAAGATTATCGGACTGAAAATATCTTTACTTCACCAAAAAGGTATTTACAATGGCACTAGGTTTCTGTTATTTTGTTAGCGAAAAAAAGAAGGGCTATTTTTTTTGGGGGGGGGGGGAAACATTCCTCGGTAATCTGTCACTGACACACACACACAACCTAAAATAGAACCCAGGAGATGTTTTTCCTTTCTATTTAGGTTATTCTGGAGCTCTATAAAAAGCTGTGGAATGACTATAAACAACATGTCACGCTGTGAAACCTCTTTTTTCAACCAATTAATTTTAATCAGTGTGTGTAGACTTTAGTACGTAAAGTTGAACTACATTTAAATGGCTCCATTCTTCAGTTTTTTGGTAATCAAGAAAAACTAGAAACTATCAAATCTTGAACGTCTGAAAACACTTGGGTGTGTGCAATGTACTTTTACAGTCTAAAACAATACAGCAAAATGTTTTCTGAATCTATTATAGTCTATGTAAACAGTGTGTGCCATACAAACAATGAGACTGCTACACTGGCTTCACATGAAACATGACAAAAAGAGGAAAGTGCATTTGCTTATTGTTCAAATAGCATCACATCAATGTACAGATGTAAAAAAAAAGGTTTATTACATAAACTAGAGACAAAGGGATAAATCCCTTTATCAAATAGCAGCAATTAATGAGTAGCTCTGCAAAGGCATGCAAGATGTGGCATTGGTTGTGTTTCTAAGCAACATCCACGTCCACTGCTCTTCGCTTCTTCGCCATGCCGCCTACGACTCGTCGTTTTCATGAGGATTCTGCTCACCTGCAAATCGAACAGCTCATAACTGTTCTACGTGACATGTTTTGACAGGAAAGCTCAGGAGTGAAGGTGAGCAGCACATCCATTTTACTCACAAACAAGAAACATTTTGACCTGGCAACTCTGGACTGAATATTTCCCTGAACAATGGACACCATTGTACGCCCCCAGAAAGCTGCCTCAATTTGCAAAACCTTACTAGTTGCAGAGAGATCTATAGATGCCCTTCACATTATTCTGCTCTGATTAGCACCCTATCAGGAGATAGCTAGGTAAAAAAAAAAAACATAGCTGTTATATTTTTTGCAGTGCATTGTTGGCATAAGTGAATAAAAGTAGGCATGTGCTCCACCTAGTTCCTCCTCTGTGAGATAGTCTCTCCCACTTTCAGCAGAACGTGCCATTTACCAGAGCTCACCACACACTCCTAATCTCCTGGAAACCATCAACATAAACCAAATGTCTCATTTGCTCGGCATTCTTCCCACTGTTCACTGACTCCTCTGCTTCCGACACACCTTCCATTCCCTGGCTTCCCCCAAAACTTGTCTCCTTTATCGCGCAGTCAGACTTTTCCTGTCTGCCGTTCGGCTCCGTGTCATTAGGGGGTCACCGTGACAACAGATGAGTCAGACGCTGTGGAGACGCCTCACTTCCTGTGAGTGTAGAACATCTCAGACCTGGACCAAATGAATGACTGTGCCAACGTGGAAAAATTATTCCCCTAAAGTCTTATTGATAGCCTGCAGGATCTGGAGAGGCACACTGTCAGAGTGTGGGAAAATATCTGTGAGGTTTGTGGGATTAATTTGTCCCAAAAAAAAAAAAAAAAAAAAAATCTAATAACCACTTTCCAAAGTGACTTAATCTGAAAAATGTACAGTTTCTGCGCTGTCTGTTTATAAAAGCCTGGATCATATCATTCATATCATGAACCATAGTTTCATTGCCAAGATGACTTTTTATGTGTTAAACTTCTCATGGCAAGCATCCCATATAAAAATCAACTGCTGTATACTTCTTTTCTGTTTATAAAACCTCTAAATGGAGCTTTAAATGGATATCACAGACCTACTCAATAAACACACTTTGTTCCATTCTTCCGACCTATTTGGTTTTCCTTAAACATATCTCAACAAATCAAGAGTCGCTGCTGACATTAAAGCTGCGAGATCCTGCCAAAAGTCTCTCACAACTTCTCAAGCCATACATACACAGACACTGACTCATACAGGCAGACTTACACATGTGCATACACAGATTACATAGTCACGAACACATACATGTGTGCACTTACATCAGTTTTCCTAAACTTGGCTTTAAGGCTCTTCATGTTCAGCCTGATCCATGCAGTCAATCGCTCCGTCGAGGCTGCAAAGAACGAAACGCAGATCTTTAAAGAACGTCTCAGTGATATTTGCTATTATCGAGGTGATCCTGAAGGTTTCTGACATGTTAAGTGTTTGGGGTGTTGTGTACACACAGGTACCAGTCAACCTGTCAAGTGTTTTACAGCCTAAGTAAATCACCATCGTCCAAATAAAAACTATAGACATGTCTAAAAGTTTCATTCACAAATTGCTCAGTAGGGAGGAATGAGTGCAGCATATAGGAAGCGCTCCAATATTTAACTATTCCACCGTAGTTAATAAGTAGGGCTCATAATGCAGCATTGTTCTGAACCTGTGGCTTAATATGGTATTTGGTTTTGTTTTCTCTCCAAGTAGGATGTTGTAAATCACCAGAGCCCTTCCCTTGGAAACGCTGTGACTGAATTGCTGCACTCTAAATGCTTCCAGCAATTTTAATTTTTTTAAAGCTTGGGGTCAAAAATCCTTCTGATAGGCAGAGTCTTTTTGTATCTGCTCGTGTAGTAAACTTGAAACTTTTCATCAGGACCAAAAGCACAAGTTAAAGTGGTTCCTTTAGCAACGATCAAGCTACTTTGAGTTGCCTTCCATATTCACCTTATTACAGACTAAATGTACCATTGCAAACTATAAATAAAACGTGAAAATATTATCCTGAACTATGTCAAATCTGATACGTTTTTCAGATACAGTATACTGATATGCAATTTGAAAAGTGGGTCTGCACTAAATGTAAACAGATAAATTTGCTGAAAACCGCACAAAAGCTTGAGTCACGTGATTAACCTATTTGATTATACTTCACACAACTTGTATTTTCCAGAAAAAAAAAATGGGTGAAATACACCATATTTTCAAGTCATTTATAATATAGATTGTTAGTCGATGGTTGTAAAACCTGTCTGCACATTTTACTGAACAAATCTAAGTATACATACATGCCATTACATCAAAACAGTCAGATTTCTCCATCCCAAACAGCTCTTTCATGGACTTTGTCCAATTTTCAGTCACTTCGTTCGGCTGTTTTCGTAGCAAGCTTCTTATTTAAAGACAAAAAAATAATAATAAAATAAAATACAAGACGAAAAAAAAGTTTCTTACTTCAATTATGTACAGTATTTACTTTTGAATGTGTCCAGTACCTTCAACTTGAATCAGAGGATGTATATTTTGGCCTAAATGTGTTTACAAACAAACAAACAAATAAATAAAAACAAGGAGTAGCCACTGACCACTACTGTTGCAGATATTAGCTGTTTATTTGTTGAATAAACTAAATATAATAAGAATGTGACGTCTATAAATGTACCCGTTGTTGAACTTTTATTGCTGCAGAAAATGAAAGAGCAGCTCCAGATTTTGAATGAATGTGGGTGAACACCAGATTACACAGAAAACATTCAAGCTGTGGGGCTGGACGGCAGCTGGGCTTGTTTAATATAAACGTTGGGACTCAATTGTTCAGCTAGAGGTTCTTTTATTCTATTTATTTATTTATTTATTTTTTTTTTTTTTTAAGCGAACTTACAATATGAAACTAGTGAACACGACTTACCTCGCTGAGTTCCCTGTAGCCACCGGAAGGCAGGAAACATAAAAGAGACGGCGGCTTTCTTCTTCTTCTCTTTTTATTTTTGCACCAAAACAGATTAGCCTCCGAACAAGAGCGAAACAACGAGCCGCCGTGAAGCTAAGTCAGCGCAGGAAAAGGGATGCATAAAAACGGGAAAAAATAAAATAAAATTAAAAATAAAAACCCCGAAGCTCCACGGTGGCTCGGCTTGGCCCGCGTGTATTAAAAGTTGGGGCTGTTCACCGACTCCCGCCGCTCTCTTGTTTGGGACTCGCTCCGCCGCCTGCTGCTGCCCGGTGTAGGAAAGTGACGTCACGCTCCCTGGGCTCTCGTGACCGCGGTGAGCGAGCCCGCTTCTGGCCACCATTGTGCCCCATTCATGTTGTGGTTAAAGGAGCCTTCTGTGGAGCTAAATTAATCACAAAATTAGTCAAACTACAGATTTATTATCAAAATGGTTGTTTGAAGTAATGTTCAATTAAACGAATTATTAAACTTAACTAACTAAAAAATAATTCAGAGGTTACTAAATTACCGTACTTTTCAGACTATATAGCGCACCGGATTATAAGGCGCATTAAGCAAAACAAAAGAGTCAAATAAGTCATACTTTATTCAACTCATTCACAATAACCACATAAATCCAGTCTGAAGTCAGTAAGCAAAAAAAAAAAAAAAAAAAACAGAACCTGATTATAAGGCTCACTATTAATTTTTGAGAAAATTAAAGGATTTTAATTGTGTCTTCTAGTCTGAAGTATTTTAGGTTCTAACCATAGGTGTTGCAACTGTTATATGTAAAGGGGACATGTCCCTCCACTTTAAAAAAATGTTCATTTGGACCCCGCTTATACTATAAAGCATTAGGTCAGTCGGCGCGTTTCTTCGTGAATTAATCCATTCCACTTGATTAATAGTAGAATATTCAAGCCACTATAAATCCACTCCACATTTTCCTGGTTACCTCCTCCAACTCTCCACCAGCCTGTAATGTTTCTGTGTGTCTCCTCCTGCCTGCCTCAGTAGTGAACGCTCAAAGGTGGAGGAGGTGGAGAGACATTTCTGTGTTGCTCGCCAGCTTAGCAAGCTTAGAGCGGGCAGTTGTTGACCGGCGGGTGTTAATAATAAACATATATTCATGTTAGGAGGATGCGTGAGAGAAGTGGAGCGTTACGTCTGTATCTTAGCTTAGCAACTGTGACGCTGAAACGCTGCAGGTGTAATAGATGCTGTGTGTTAAATTTCTTTAAAAACCCATAGCTGAATAAACTTGATGAGAAACATGATTTAAATGGAGTTACAGTAAGGAAAACTAGATGAAGTGTTGATTTTTTTGTACACAACTGTACACTTTTTTGCACACTGGTGCATGTGCACACGCGTGTCCGCACACACACACACACACACAATATAGTGTTCCCCCCACATTACAGAAGCTTCTGACACCCATGGTTCTAACCCCACCTTAAATAACAGTGTTAAAAACCTGCAGCCCCAATTAGCTTTGGTTTATCTACGCAAACATTGTTTAAAAATTAAATAAAGGAGTAAAAAATGACAAAACAGTTGAAAAGTATGAAATCAAACATGAAAATGTGTCACCATGAACTATATTAAAGATGCTGTTTGAGTTATATGCAATTTGGAAATGCAGGTATGCACTCAGTGTAAACAAAGTACCGGTACTCTGCAGAGTCCATCGTAAGTAAAAGCTTTAGTTAGATTGACCTACATTAGGCCCTAACCTATAATTTATCTGCACACTTTATCAAACAAATCAGAGCATCAGTGTGTACCAGCACACCCAAATTGTTGGACTTCTCGCCACCAAACAGCTTTTCCATGAACGCCCCAATCGTTGACTTGATTTAAATAAACACATGTGTAAAATATACTAGTAGGAAGTTTTTTTTAATTATTTGATTTGATTTTTGGAGATCATCTTAAAACCCCTAACTACCCCAAATTTGGGAACTGCAGAGCTAAACAAAAACACATTGATACCAACGTCTAACGTCTAATACAATGAAACCCCAGTCCATCTGTTTTAAACCTTTGAAGGTTGGTTGCTTTTTAATTCATTTTCCGTCTAGCACTTAAACTACGAGGAATGTTTTTGTTGTTGTTTGTTGTTAGCTTGTTAAGTCACTTAACCTTGATCCACAAAGGATTTAAGCATAAAAGAGGCCTCTAAGCTCAATGGATGAACCAGTGTTGTGTCTGTACAACCTGGCAAAGAACCAATTACCGTAGGACCAATAGGATTTTAGGGCACTTTGTTATTCCTGTCACAAAACACAATATGTTCCAGTTATTTGTTTTTTTGGTTGAATCTATGAAAAATACCAACTGTAACTCAGTTTGATGGGCGTAGATTAACACCAACAAGGTGTTAAATAGCAATTACAGTAGTCAGCTTAAAGATGATGCATCTTTTAGATCCTGTCAGGTCCTCTTTTTTTCTGCTACATTTTTTTATTATTATTTACTGGAATTTTTTTTTTTTTTAGAGCTTACAGCTCATTTGTCCTCTAATTGTCCACCTTCCTCGTTTGATTAAAGCCAACCATCTTGGTCAGGTACAATGGCTAGACAGCAACTGAGTGAAAAAGCATTCTAAAGCCCAAAAAACTTTGAAACACCTCCAGAAAGCCTGCAGAGTTATAGATCAAGATAACTTATGAAATCAAAAATTAAGTCTGCAAATCATAATATAAGGAAATTAGGGATACTTCAAAATCCTCACACGGGACTGTATCAGTAGTATGTGACACCTTCCAGAAGGTTTAAAAAAACAATGCCACTCAAAAATACACTACCTGCCCTATTAATAACCAAAATTTATCACAAAAAAGAAGTTACTATCAACAATATGTACTGTATAATACATTTTAACATTTTTAAGTTAACTAAATTTGGACCATTGAATTAAAAATGCCTTTGATCCTGTCAAACTGACTCAAATTTAAACACCTTGACCAGGACTTTCCTCATGCAAATATCCCAAAACCAAACTCCAAGTGATTACAGTAAGTTAGTGAGTGAATTTTATTTATTTTTAGGTTTTTCATCAATGCTTTTAAGTCTTGACAAAGCTTGTTCAGACTGAAAAGAGATGTACGTTTTAAGAGAACGCTGAATATTACTTCCTTAATGTGTTGAGAAACACTGCTAGACAAACAAGTCGAGGTGATTTTATGGTTCAGTGTTTCAACAACATTTCAACAAACCTTGAATGCAGGTAGAAACATGTTTTTACTGTAGGTTTGTAAAGTTGATATCATTTGAAGAGATGAGCTAATCCATTACAGTTACTGAATGTGTATGTGACATCAAAACTTGTAACTCATGACAATGTTAAAATGTTGTTGTTTGGTTAAAGGCATATTTGAATTTTGAATAAAGCATTCACTTGTATGAGCTGGGTATTTTAAAATGCTCTCTTTTAAAAATGAGAGAGAAACATGATCCAGCTCAGATGGCTGCTCATTGATTAGTCTTAATCTAAAGTACGGTTATTTGGGAGTTTTGACTGAACCACAATTATTCCCGTTTCCAGTCCAAATACAGAAAGGTCGTCAATAAATGGTAAAACAGCGACATCTAGCGGTAAGATTGTTCATTGCTTCAACAGAGTAAAGAAAAAGCGAGCCTTTGCGTACACAAGGGACATTTTAATAGCGAGTTCCTGTTTTAATATTGCTATCTTAATAATAAATTTCAGGACAAAATATTTATATATTGCACACTTGGAACAGGATCAGAGTATGCTAAATATTTGGATATCTTGGTCAACTTGCATCTTTCTTTCAAGCTTCACCTAGTAAGGAAACTGAAAGTTAAACTGGGTTTCTTTTTCAGAAATAGATCCTATCTAACTCTGAATGTTAGGAAACGCCTTGTAACTGTGACTTTCCATCCCTCCATCGACTACTGTGTCATTGTCTAAATGTACGCTCCTACAAGCTTTTTGCAGATGCTGGATGCAGCTGATTTAAGTTTAAAGTTTAAACCTAAAAACAAAATAAAAGATAATTTATTTTTGGTCATATTTTTAAAGAAAATATTGAAAAAATTGAAATGAAGGTAGATTTAAAGCAAAGAAAAAAAAGGAAAATGTGAACATCTCAGTATGCAATTCATCCCTTGTGAATAAACATGCATGTAGAAGAGGCCAACAAATCCCACTGTAAAGCAAATTAAACCATAATACAGAGTTGTTTGTCACAAGTTTTCAACAAAAAGAACATACCCTTATTTTTAAGCCATTTTATGACTGGCTGTTTCCTTACTGCACCGTCCAGTAGGTGGCGATAAATTTGTTAGACGGTTTTCTAACCGCAAATAAAATGCCGAAGAAGAAGAAGAAGGCGGGGCCAACCAGAAAAACAAAAACATCTCAGCTCTGTTGCTCCAGTCAGTAGCAGCTCTCTGAAATTAGTTTCTGCTGTCTCATCATGGTACTAAAGTCATGCTTCGTTTACAGCACTGGAGTGCTTTCTATTTTATTGTTGATCCTCGGCATTGCTTTAGTTTTGGCTAACGTGTTTCCAAATGTGCTGACATCGGCGGTTAAAAAGGTAACGTTTAAAGCTACTTCTCAGGTTTAGCTTCGGTAGCTAGCATTAGCGCGAGCGTTAAGACAGTCCCATTAAAGTGTTTTATTGTGTTTTTCCATAAAAAATTATAGTTGTTCTTACAGCTCTTAAGCTTTATATTTTCTCCAATCTCAGCTGCTGATCATGGTACATTCATGTAGCTAGTTTGAATGTCCCCTGTTGGGCAGGTGTAAATATAGAAACATTGATAATAAATAAACTCACCATTAGATCAGTTTTGACATTTAGTTTAACCTAAAGATCTGCATAGAAATCTGACAGTTGACTTATTGCAACAGTCCTATGTAGCTGAACAAGGTTTGTAAGCTCAATCATCCAGGTAGATAAATCACAAGAAAGGCTAAATAATATCTGGAAAAGTTTATTAAGGGAGAAACGTTTCGTTTTCATAAGTCTGCCAGCCAGACTTGTCCCATAAATAGCCCTCATTGATGTGTTTCAAGCCAACCTCCTGTTGAATTCCCAGAAACCGGCTTCCAACACATGCAGCAAGGTTCTTGTGGCTTCAGTTGTTTTCCATCAAAACATGGAAACTTTGGTTTGTGTCCTCCTTGTGTTTTAATGAAAGAATGATTCCACCCTGCCATGTGATGTGAAACAGCTCATTTTCAGCATACATCATCATTTTTCACCCACTGACTTTTGTCCTCCATAGGAAGTAATTTTGAAAAATGGAACAGAGGCTTTTAAAGCCTGGAAGGATCCTCCTGCACCTATCTACATGCAGTTTTACTTCTTCAATGTGACAAATCCACAAGAGGTGCTGGGTGGGGAAAAGCCGGCTGTGGTGGAGATTGGGCCATACACGTATCGGTAAGAGACCAACGTCACAGTGGCTTCTTTTTATTACCTCAGAGGCCATCATGTGAAATTAAAGAAACGTTTTAAAGTAAAAAAAAATAAAAGCTGCCCAACACAGTATCTGGCCCACCGTAACTAGAAATATTGCAGCTGACCTTAAACAATTTCTACAAATAATATAAGCAAACACTATTTTTTTTTTCAAGTTTCAAAGGTGCTATGATGCAGTTCCTTGTAGGTTAAAAAAAAGATGAAAACAAAAGTAATTGAGTTTTTTGAGGGGTGAAGAGAAGAGCTTGTCTGGGTTGTGATTGTGGTAAGTGCTGCCTTTAGCTAGTGCGCCTGTATTGCACACCTTTAGCGCTATGTCATTGCTGATGGGGGATGCACGCAGTTCGGTTTGATAGGCGGGGCGCTCGGTTCTGTTGATGGGGCGGGGCACCCTGCTTGTATAATGGTAACGGAAACACTGTGTATATATACACACACCACACACAATGTTCAGGAAGAAGCTGTGTAAAGTCTTTGTTGTCATGGCTAACACTTATGCTGACCGTTTACATCTTTTTATGCAGAGAGTATCGACCAATGGAGGAAGTGTTTTTCCAAGATAATGGCACTAAAGTAGCAGCCGTCAATCCCAAAACCTACATTTTCCAGCGCAACATGTCCCGAGGTCCAGAAAGTGACCTGATCAGGACTGTTAACATCCCTGCCATGGTGAGCACAAACAAAAAAAAGAGAGAATTGGTCACAAAAGTAATGATGATGTCCTTTGTCAAGCAGTATTTGTTTGATCTGAAAGCATCAATAGACCAATGCATCTTTAGTTTAACTTATTTAACACTATTCTATCTGAAAAAGTAAATCATTTTTGTTACAAAAAGCACAGACAGGTAGTTCAAAGTTATTCTTCAAATACAGAGTAGATATTTTTATGTTAATGAAACACAATCTCCCAGTACATGGACAGTTAATATTTATTAATGACTCATCATTTCACATCTTAACGTCAGAATGTTTTTTTTTTTTTGACGTTGTCTGTCCTTTATTTCCTGGTAGACTTTGATGGAAAAATTGAAGGACTCACGTTTGATTGCCTCTTTGATCTCTGCCTACATGACGTTCAACAACATAGGCCTGTTCTCCAGCCACACAGTGGAAGAGCTTCTGTGGGGATATGAAGATCCCTTGCTCAAAGAGGCTAAAAAATTTGACCCTACGATAGACGACTTTGTTGGACTTTTCTATAAAAGTAATGCTTCAAGTGATGGAGAATATGTCTTTTTCACCGGCCAGCAGAACTACACAGACTTTGCTAGGGTGGACACATGGAATGGTAAAAGGTAATCTTCTTTCACCTCCAACATAGTTTAAAAATCTATCTTTCAGTAAATCAAACCAGTGAGAATCATTGATCAGATAGTGTTCAAACTAAACTTTAACAAACACCTGTTCATTTTTTCCCATTGGTGCCTCATTGTTTCCATCACTAATCTTGTGCCTGTTTAAATACTATTTAACAAAACAGTTCATACATCTCAGTAAAACATAGTCACCCACAAACAAAGAAAATATCAATCAGTAGTAAACTTCTTTTTCTCTGAGTTCCATCTTTTACCTCAAATGTTTAACTAAATGCCTGAAACTCAACTATCTGTTATGATCCTGATGCCAATTAAAGACACTAATATTCACTTTTGTGTGTTTGAATGCAGCTCTTTGAACTGGTGGACGTCCGATGAGTGCAATATGATTAATGGAACCAACGGCGCATTCTTCCATCCCATCATCACGAAGGATGAGGTCCTTTATATCTTTTCCTCTGACCTGTGCAGGTGACATCTTCATCCCAACATAGTTTTGTTTATGTTTGTTTAAATGATAGTTTTTAACTTGATCTGAAGTTTAAAACTTCAGCTAGTGGACACTTTTTTTTGCTTGTATTGTTTTTGTTTGATTGTGCACAGCAAAGCATCATTCCTTGCAATTTTTTTTAACTTCCTTTTTTAAAAAAAAAAACGTCTTCCTGGTTTCATGTCCACTTTTGCTGATATGGCGTTTATGGTTTTTGCCCTGAACCTCAAGCTTATGCCATGTAATGAAATGCCTCCCTCATTAGTTTTCTCTATTCTCAGAATTATCCAGGTCTGGTGACTGGATTAAGCACTTCAGTTTAGCTGGTTGAACTTCTGGTTAGGGATGCTTGAAACTGGAAATATCAGCTTTGTCTGTAAATAAATCAGAATGAGGAAGTGCAGCTCAATTCTCAATAAAAAGCTCACCGCCAGGATTAAAATAACCTTTGAACACTGATTGTAAAACTTGTTTTGCCGCTCAGGTTTTCAGGAAATCAACTCAAATAAATATGTGGCACTCTTTCTTTTTTTTTTATTTAATTTAATTTAATTTTTTTTTTTACACTGGTATGTTGTGTTTTCACAGTTACCCTGCATGTGTTTCGTAGGTCTTTGTATGCTCTGCACACGGAGGACGTGATAGTGAAGGGGATCCCTGGGTATCGCTTTGTTCCCCCCCACGAGGTGTTTGCAAATTTGACTGTGAATCCGGCCAACGCAGGCTTCTGTGTGCCGGCTGGTAACTGCCTCGGCTCTGGCCTGCTCAACGTCAGTCCGTGTAAACAAGGTGTGAAAATGTCGTATGAAACACGAGACGAGCTGCTTTAAAGAGACTTAAATGTGTTTTTGTAGCTGTCTGGAATGAGCCATTTTTCCAGGATCTGTTTTGATTTATCTGTTAAATTTCAAACTTGTGTTTGTGTAGGTGCTCCCATCATAATGTCCTCACCACACTTTTACCAGGCAGATGAGAAGTTTGCTCAGGATGTTTTTGGCATGAAGCCTAAGAAGGAGCACCACCGGACTACCATTGACATCAACCCGGTACAACTTTCTCACTCAAAGCTATGACTAGTTAGCACATCACTGGAAGTCTTTTTTTTATGTCATGAAGCTACTAATAGTTTATCCCATGTGCCTGAAAAGGTGAAGGCAGACATGAATGTTTTTGTGCTTGTGAGTGTTCAAGTCTCTTACCAAATTATCTTGTGAACCAAGAAACAGATTTTAACGAAACTCAGAAATTAAAAAGTGGATGTGCCTCTATGATTGATGAACATTTGGAGTTAATCCACTTCAAGCTGGTTGTCACAGACACAGAAAAGATATTGAGCTAAAATTAATATTTATTCATGTGGTAGCAGCTCTGATCATTTCACATGAGATTACTGGAGCAAGCTTTGTTCTACTTTAACACATCCATCTGAGATTCACCAAACTAGATAGTTTAAAGTCAATAAATTCATTTTTTGTTTTTAACACGTGGGGATCTTAGTTTAAATGTCTGGTGTAGAAAGACAGCAAGTGATTTGCATTACTTTTTCTTTATTTTTTGTTGCTTGCAATATCAAAATAATCCACTAGATGGAGAACTGTCCCTTTTGTTCCCCCTTAGCAGTGGTGAGCCAGTTGTTAAACAGTGGTTAAATATTAAAGCAGAAGTGGTACGGAGCTGTCACCAAAGATAAGCTTTAAAAGCTCTTATCAGGTCTATTAACTGTAATAACATGACTGAGTTTGGGGTAAAAGCCTTCATAGGTGGACAGGGATGGAAAACAGTTGTAGAACATCACATGCACAAAAACATACAGATTTAGTGGATTTGTTACTCTGTAATCATACATGATGTTTATATAAACAAGAGACTTCTGTAAACTTAAAGTAGCTCTCAAGATTACCGGTATATAAAATATTGCAAAAATAAATACTCATTGTGCACAATTAGATTTTTTCTTATAGTTTTACTGGGTTTTGCAGAAATTGTGGTAAGTTAAATTGCAAAAAAAATAAAGCTCCCAGTTATTAACACTGCTGAAGACAAAAAAAACAAAACAAAAAAAAAAACCTCTGTTTTTAAATAGTTAATTGCTCAAGGGATTACCCAATAGTTTTAAAAATAGAAACTCATCGTTCATAGCCTTTGCTAAAAATGTACCTATTCCTGGTTACACAATCTAAACATGTTCAAAAATAAGCT
>JARVGQ010000672.1:20494191-20506658 GCA_031762355.1 Hypsolebias martinsi | reverse complement strand
GTCTTCTTTTACAAATAAAGTCCAGTTGTTTTTGTATTGAACTTTTTTTTTTAATTGATCATGTCCTGGATGACTGAGAATCTTCACCAGCGTAGGATTATTATTATTATAAGAATCTATTATGACTGATTGTACATCTAATCCTTGGAACTCATAGCGACAGCAGAAAAAAATGGTAAAATGAGGGAAGAAGAAGGCTGGAGGAGAAGGAGAAAAAAGGTCAAGAAGAAAAGGGGATAAGATGAGGACACAGCAAGTGTCCAACTCTGAAACAACAGCCAATAAATCACAGAGCGTGGAGCTGCTCAAAGGCGATGCATGGATTATTTCTCAGTGCCAAGTTAAGTGGTTGCCAGTTCTCCCCCACCCCCCATAAAACTCCTACCCTGTGCTCCCTCCTTCTCACTGTCCCCTATCTTGTCATGTCACACTGTATTTTGCTGAACATCCTCCCGCAGACATGCGGTGGAGAAAAAGGGGGGTTGCAGATGCGAGAAAAAGCCCGCTGCCTGGCCTTGACAAATGAGCTTTCAGGGCAGACGTCAAGTGAATGGGAATGAAGATAAATCTGATCTAATGGCTAGATAACAGCCTGCAAGAGGCTGACAGTCACCATCAGCTTACACATTCTTTATAGGAGCGTCCCACATCTGCAGTAACACCAGCACCGGGACACTTCTGGAAGGAGGAGGTAGAGGGGAAGAATTTCTGTTTTTGTCCCGACAACTTGTTTCTCTCTATGACTTCTGACTGACTCGGTTTTCTCTTTCTTTCTGTCCTGCTTTTGTTGACAAGTGAGGTCATACACTCAGTGGACTCATAATGAGCACGATCAGATAAGTCGCATAAAGTTTATTCAGGGGTACTGGCGAAGCGAGTCCAATTTATTGGTCGAACCTCTGATCCAGGAGGAACAATCAGCTTACAAATAAGATTTTTTTTTCTTCTTTCTGCCTCCTTTCATTTTTATTATATGTTATCATTTATGGGATTGTTTTGAATTGTATTTTAAAATGAACAAATTTATAAATTTTTTAATAAAAATAAAAACAATGCAGGTTCTGTCCTGGTCATGGAACACTGGACTAGCTCTTTATCCTCACTAGGGTCCTCGAGGGGTTATGGGAGTTTGCCCATCCAGTCTAAATGTGTTTTGTAGACTTGGAGAAGGTGTTCGACCGTGTTTCTCGGGATACACTGTGTGTGTGTGTGGGGGGGGGGGGGTAGGGGATCCTTGAGTATGGGATTGGGGGTTCATTGCTAAGGGCTGTTCAGTCCTTATACAAGTGGTGCGAGTTTGGTTCGCACTGCCAGCAGTAAGTTGAGTTGGACTCCACCAGGTCTGCCTGTTCTCACTGATTCTGTTCATAACTTTCATGGATAGAATATCTCGGTGCAGCCAGGTGGCGGAGGAAGTCCGGTTCAGTGGCTTCTGAATTCCATCTCTGCTCTTTGCAGATGATGTGGTCCTGTTGATGTCATCGTGCCGTGACCTTCATCTCTCACTGGAACTGTTCACACGAATGTGAAGCTGCTGGGATGAGAATCAGCAGCCATGGTCCTGAGTTGGAAAAGGGGCTCTCTTCAGGTTGAGGGTGAGGTTCTGCCTCAAGTGGAGGAGTTCAAGTATCTTGGGGTTTTGTTCATGAGTGGGGAAAGAATAGAGCGTGATATTGACAGACAGATTGGTGCAGCGTCTGCTGTATTGTGAACACTGTGCCGGTCCCTTGTGGTGAAGAGGGAGCTGAGCTGTAAGGCAAAGCTCTTCGTTTACTGCTCGGTCTACGTTCCTACCCTCACCTATGGCCATGAGCTCTGGGTAGTGACCGAAAGAATGAGATTGCGGATACAGGCGGTTGAAATGAGTTTCCTCCACAGGGTAGCTGGACTCTCCCTTAGAGATAGGGTGAGAAGTTCAGTTATCAGGAGAGACCGGGAGTAGAATCGCTGCTTCTCCACATCAAGAGGAGCCAGATGAGGTCGTTGGAGCATCTGGTAAAGATGCTACCTGGGCACCTCCCTAGGAAGGTGCTTCGGGCATGTCCGACTGGGAGGAAACCTCGGGAAAGACCCATAATACGCAGGAGAGACTGTATCTTGGTTGGCCTGAGAACAACTTGGGGTCTTCCCAGAAGAGTTGGGAGAGGTGGCTGTGGAAAGAGATGTCTGGGCCTCCCTGCTCAAGCTGCTGTCCCTGCGACCCGACTTCAGAACAAGCAGAAGATAAATGATGGATGGATGGAATAATGGTTTATTGCTGTTTTAGTGTTTACTGTGGCATTGCCAATGATAATAATGAAGTACCATTTTGTTACCGGTTCTTTTCTTTACATTAGTATATTGTGGTACAAATGTGTCTCTTAGTGGAGAATAAAGAACTACAGATTTTAAAAAGGTAAAGAGCAGTAAAGCTCAAGGGTTAGAGAGATTCACTTCTGAAACAGCTTGTGTCACCAGCTGGTGATTGTGTGACATCTGCCAGTGCACATGTTGATTTGTGGTTCCTCGCAACAACAGATGAGTTGTGCTGTGTTTTTTTTGTTCAGCTCACTCCCTTCTGACTAAACAGATGCACTATTATTTTAAACTTTACTTGGGGTAGATGTTTGATAAATTTAAGTAATAATCAAATAACTGAAGAGTGCCCCCGAACCACTATACTGTATTAGTACATATACACACCAGAAATAGGTTAGTACGGTAAATAATTTGATTTGCATGGAGTAAGCACATCTAGAACACCACCAGAAGACTTTATTGGTGGCATCCTGAACAGAGCATCAGTGTTGTCAGGTAGTTGCTGGAATGTCTGATAGGGAGTAAACGTAGACGTAGAAGATACTTGGTAGTAGCATCAGACAGCAATAAAGGCCCTTGACCATGTTTGCTAGGAGTGGCACTGCAGTTTGCAAGAGGCTGGGTGGTTGCATTGTGCCATTGTCAAGCATATGTTACAGTGGCCAGATGTGGGATTCAATAGGTGCATGAAGGCACCTACAAATTATGGTTTTGGTTGGCCAAGACAGAGAACACCAAGGAAGCGCCATTGTATTGTGCCTCAAGCATTAAAATCTATGCCTGCTATCTGGAAACTAGTATTGTACTCTTTGGAATACCCCATGTCTCGTCTCAGTGAATGGCACTGAACTACAGGTTTGCTGTTCCATGTATATGTTGCCATTACCAATGAAGAAACGGCCTTGTTTGAGATGGTCCTGAGTGGCACAGACTGATGATGGATGATGTCATACCACGTTCGGTGATTAATCTCAGTTCTGCGTTACCATCATTGAACAAAGTATAGAATTATTTGACTTGTGTTGAGACAAAAACCTGCAGGCAGCAGATCCTGATCTGGCAGTGGAAAGACATTGTTCTCATACCTGTCACCAGCTGACATAACTTTATCAATCAATCAATTCTTGAAATAATTGGATATATTTTGAATACATTTAGTTATTGTTAAAGCACTAAAACTCAGCCGCCTATTAAGGTCAAGGTGCTGCCACTTTTTGTAAGCCTTCAGAAAACTAACTTTTAATTAAAATCCTGATAAGAGAAAAAAGCCGAAATGCAGCTGTTGCATCACCACGCAGGTGTTTAGACCTTTCACGTGACTCGGGGCAGCAGTAAGGTTAGTCTTTCATGGTTAAGCCTGAAGATTAGGACGCTCAAGATGAATTCAGTTTCCAGAAAATGGAGGGATAGCGCGTCTGCTTTGCTCAGCTCCACTCTGTGGATTTTTGCCTTTGATGTGTTAAAATCCAGCATG
Source organism: Hypsolebias martinsi (assembly GCA_031762355.1). Taxonomy (NCBI): domain Eukaryota; kingdom Metazoa; phylum Chordata; class Actinopteri; order Cyprinodontiformes; family Rivulidae; genus Hypsolebias; species Hypsolebias martinsi. Next base: position 20,502,886 of record JARVGQ010000672.1, on the reverse strand, counting down.
GGGTTAAAGGCAGTGGCAACCCTCTGCCTCACCTTTCACATTCATCTTACCTTTGCCACAGACAGAAGCTGCAAAACTTCACCGGTTGTTAATTTTTACACTCTTGTAAGAGCTGAAGTAACTGGTTGTGACAACAGTTCAATTGTATTAATCTGAGAGCAACATGTCTTCCTCTGATCAGGCTATAAGACACATCCAAGAGCAAAGAGCTTCCTTTTGTGTGGAATAATTCCATTTCATGAACATGTAAACCTTGGCTAAATTACTCCCATTGAAAGGTCATGAACACAGAAGTACCTTGCAGACCGCCAGGGTTAAAATCTTAATCTCCATACCACCTTCACGCCTACATGAATACCAGTAGGCCCCCACCCCACATGGCTCAGACGCTGCAGTTCACTTCCAGCTGACTGGGAGAGGACAGGCCAAGGAAATTGCGCTGGTTCTCATTGGTTGGAATTCTCCAGACTAAATTGACAAAGTCCAAGAGTCTGCGCTGGGAAAGTAGATGAGTCAATAAGCAGTAATGAGATCTTATTTGCCCAGCTGGTGGGGAAAATACCGGAACAATCTTGAGGAAGTCCCCTTTACTCGCCTAGCTGGACCCATGAGGCCCACAGCCACAACCACACACTCCCTCCCTTGTTCCCTGCTACCCTCTTTAATAGCTTTCTGTGAAATTTAAAAGAGAATAGCATTAGCACACATGCCAGTGGTGTTCGTTTGGGATAAACGGTGGTGGGAAAGAAACCGAGACAGCAGCTGGCCTTCTACAGATTCAAGTACTGGGAATGAAAAAGGGCAAAACAGGAACATACCAAGTCTACTGTATATAAGTGGTTACAAAAAACAGGACAAAATGGAGATGAGGACTTACTAGTTCACCCAAGGAGGCGGCGAGCATGTGAGTGACAGGTGCCACATGTGGAGCTGGGCGCGCTCCACTAGCACCGAGAAAAGACTTGGTGCACTCGTAGGTGACAAAGAAAGCAGCAGCTGAAACCAAGCAGAAGCACAAGCGTTAATGGACCATTAGTTAACCAACACAGAGCAATTAATATCCCTCACCATCACTGACAGGGAGGACACAAAGGCGTGAGTTTCTACATGTACAATATCTTTAAAGCTTAGATAATTAGGGAGCTCAAATGGAAATATTTTAACCTTTAAAAAAATAAATAAAACATCATAAAAAACATAATTAAAAAAAGATCACAAATATGACTCCATTAAATCTGGTTCTACCTCTACCTGATAAACTGATGAACTGGACCAGGACAAAAAAAACAGCTATGAAGACAGGTAAATTTGATATGCAAGGTTAGTGATATGCATTCCTTCAAGGAGTGCTTCAGCCACAGTGTTGGAACATTCAATATATATGTGCATCATATAGATGGAGCCATCACATCCAGCTTGCATGGATAACTGTGAGATACCCAAACAGTATCTGATCTTTGTGATCCTCTCAATTCTTCTGTTAGTGATGTCCTCCTGCAGCGCCAAAGCTGCTATTGTTCCACAACTGTACACAACTTTACACAAATATTTATGATCCTGTGTCATTGCACCATCTCAACCTGAAGAATCACCAGTTTAGTTTATTTATATAGTGCCGGGTCACAACAGAAGTCATCTCAGGGCACTGAACAGAAACATTCATATATAAAAATAATAATTTAACTTTATTTATCTGAGGAGCAGACTGCTTTGGATTTAACTCCATCACAGAACTCTCATCTTGAACAAGCACGAAGGTGACAGTGGAAAGGAAAAACTCCCTCATGAGGAAGAAACCTTTAGCAGAACCAGACTCAGGACAAGCGGGCATCTGCATCGACCAGTTGGGTTTGAGAGGATCAGGCAGGTTGAGAATCATAAGTTAAGACAGTATCAAATGAAAACTATTCACTTTTAACAATTCATTTTAGGAAATTAGGTCAATTTGTCCTCCAGTAGTTTAAGCCTATAGCAGCATGACAAGCCAACCCTAACTATAGGATTTATCAAATAGAAAAGTCTTAAGCCCAGTCTTAAACTGGACAATGTGTCAGCCTCACGGACAGAAACTGGAAGTTGGTTCCACAAGAGAGGAGCCTGATAACTAAAGATCTTCCTCCCGTTCTGCTTTTGGAAACTCTAGGAACCGCGAGTAAACCTGCAGTCTGAGAGCAAAGTGCTTTGTTGGGAAAATATGAAACAATAAGATCTTGAATGATGGAGCTAGGTTGTTGAGAGCTTTGTAGGTTAGAAGTATAATTTTGAATTCTATTCATTACACAAAATGTGTGTAACTCAGCCAATTTTTCAAATATTGAGTGCATTTGGTGTAGTGGTAGCTGGTGCGTAATGTTATGTCTGCAAGGTTTGACCAAAACCACCATACCTCCATCACATCTCAACAGCATGCATTCCTTCAAGGAACAAAAGGCATTTATTAATTTAGCTTTCCTTCAAGGCCTTCTATGCTTTGCATGGCATCTTTCCTTGTGTTTACAATGTTATATTTTTCCTCTTTGTACTGATCTGTGCAGGGTCTTGATGTGAAGGGGAAGAAACTGAGTCCTGGGTTATTCTACCTGGAGCAGGTGTGTCAAATGCTGGAAAAAGTCGCCAGAGAGCAGATGCACAGCCAAGCATGTCAGATGGAATCCAATGCTCTCTGGGAACACGAAGAAACAGAGGTGAAACTCAGTCTCACAGGTCTGACAGCCTTAGAAGGAATTTAGGCATTTTGACGCAACGGCTAGATGATATCTGTGGCATGCATCAGTCAAATCAGGGACAAGGCGTCTTCTTGCAAATTCATCAAAACTAAACTCATTTCCATCTTGTGGTGTTCTCAAAAGGTTCCTGAAACTTGTCAGACTGACTCAACAGCTGTGGAAGAAGACCAGTCATGTAGCCAACCAATTGAAAGTACGGAACAGGATTCCAACCGACCCCAGCAGCAAAAAAACAGACACTTTCGGCAGAGATCAGCCTCAGACACAACATTTGCAGCTCTGAATTTAAGTAAGTTGTTTTCCTCCGTCTATCTTTACCCACTTTTTCCTTTCTGGGTCGTGGGGAGCTGATGTTTATCTCCACTAGTCATGGTGCAAGAGGCAGAGTACACTTTGGACAGGATGCAATCTACAAGGCCACAGACAAATAAACTCACTCTCACTCACACCTAGGGACAATTTAGTTACCAACCAACCTAACACGCATGTCTTTCATCTGTGGGAGGAAATCCACATTAGATGCCCTGCCTTAATACTATTTCAAATTAATATTTTGGCATGCTTGCTTTTGTTGGGGGGTTTGACCGACTCGATTATGTGTTTTTGGTGCAGAAAAGCTGAACACAAACCACAGAGGACAGCTGCTTAGTACAAATGACCTACTAGAGAGTGTAGAGGAAGACCGCAGAACAGTGGAGGTAGTATGCAATACTTTGTTGTTCAAATAGAACAATAACCATGTCATATCATTACGATTTACTTAGACACCGAAATGTTTGCAACTTTTCAGGAGACAACACAGGAGAAGTCAAATAAGGCTGCTAAGAACTGGAGGGTAAAGCTTGGGGCTTTGAAAAGAACAGAGTCTACTGTATCGGACACAAAGAGGTAAGAGCTAGTATTTATAACTCTGAATCCTCTAAGGAGTCAGTAATATTAATAAGATGCTCTGAGGAAATGCTGCTCCAGCGTGGCAGGCAGCCACAGAGGATGCAGTGGCCCAGTGCGAAGTAAAGGCTTTCGTGAGAGCTCATTTCAGTCTGTGCATCTGTGTCACTTCAAACGTATTTTCGTCTCCATGAAGTGTTTGTGCCTCCAGTTTTCCAACACGACCGCCCTGCCTGATATATTCTGTTTTCTATGCAGCCAGCAGATGCAGCCAACCATGAAAAACTCAACCCGCAGACGGCTGAGCCAAATGTTCAGAAGAAATAAAGAAAATAAAGATCAGCTTGTGTGAAAGGACAACAGCATCTGCTTCCACATTTTAAAATTTAGTATTTTTAACAAGGAAACTGTTTTAGTGCTAATAGCCTTCCTATTGTATGATGCATCAGTCTACCCTGTTCATTTATTATTTACTCATCTATTTTTGTTTATATACTGTAGATATAAAAGCTGGTTGGTAGACGAATGCATTGGCCTGTTTCTCTGTCACAACAAATTTAAAAGAACAAAAGTCCCCAGTAGGACACTTTTTGTATAGATTTTTTTTAATTGTTTCAAATATTTCAGATGTGTATCCATGTCATATCACAGACTGTAAATGTAACTATCCTGACTCTCCTATCCTTAATTGTGTTTTTGTTGGTAAGCTTATTCTGCACCAGAATCAGTATTCTGCTTTAAATGCACATTTTAATTAATGTTCTCAAGATGAGAATTAAAATAAATAAAAAAAAATGTTTCTTTATCAGGAATGCAATTCTTCATAACTTGTCCGTTCATTTTTCATTACATAAAAAATTCTGCAGCATATTAGGCTTTGAAGAGTTTTGCACTGAGACATGGTTTGGTTGCAGAACAGTTAGCAAGCGTATTGCATTAGCAGCTAGTAGAAAGTAGCCTCATTTACCTTGAGTCACAGTCGTTTTGAACCATAAACTGTGTAAAAGAAAACACAGAACTCAAGGAAATAGTCTGTGCACAACTCAATGTAAGACTTGCACCTGACACAAAAGTCTCACGAGAAATGAAAAATAAAACATTAGATCCAGGGATTAGTGCAGAAAAAAAAATCTGACTGAAAATTTTCTACAGAGGTTACCAATTTTCGACTCCTTGTTGTTAAAACACCATGTAGAATTGAATTTTGCAGATATTTGCGATCAGCTCTCCTGAACGGACTCTCACAGAGAGAACTTTGACAGTTTGGGGAGAAAAAAATTGAAGTTAAACACCTCTGCTTTAATCTGGGGCATATAAATATTCATCTTTTAGTGTTAATATTCTTTAATTATAAGAACTATAGCAGCAGACACAGCCTGTCTCATTGTGAGACACAGGAAATGTAGCAATATTTACCACAATGTGCAGCGTAGCTGTGACCCCTCACAAGTTATTTTCTTCAGACTGAAAAAAATATATATATAAATTTGTATTTTGGTTTAGAAAAAACAAATACACAAATACAATACGGCTATAAACGGGGTTCAAAATACTTTAAAACTACATTTTAAAAAGTCTAATACGTCAACTGAACAGTCTTTCAGTGTCTAAACGTGTCTTTCAGCAGTGGTAGAACGTTCCACACTAACCCATACAAACAAGTTAATGAAAAAAAAATTGTTACATTACTGCCTAGAATAAATTCTGAGATTATAACATTCAAAGAGAATTTGTAAAGAAAAAAAATACATAAAGAAAATCAAAGAAAATTAAACATTTCTGAATGCTGCACTATATTTTTTTCTGAGTTGTTTCAGAAAATGCAAGCAATAACCATTTACCTAAAAATACTGACTTTGGTTTTTCAAGAAATGCTGTGACTTAAACTGTTAATATATTGCTTCAGTACAACATAAAAGTACTTCAACAATCTAACAGCTTAATATAATTTTCAAGATATAATCGCCTAGAACACCAAAACAGAGGCCACACGGGAGCGTTTGCATAATTTATTTAATCTTTATTCACCTAGGTTGGGGGGGAGACACCTCCCCTGGCATTCCCATATAAAGAGATGTCATGACAAACACATCCAACCAAACGAGACGGTGAATAGGTTTCCAGTCCATACATAAAATACATATACTTTATACTGAACCATCAGCATTCATTAGTCCCACACAGCATCCATCTGTGCTATTAAATATATAGAGATAACATCTATAGGGGGTTATTTACTGTGAGATAAGGGGCTTGGCAAAATGGGTTTAGCTTATAGATGAGTAGAGTCGTGAGGGCGAGGAGTAATACTCTCACCTCCTCCATCTTGTCTACATGATGCCACAGGAGGACAACGGGTTGGCAATCTGGCAGGTGCAGGCTGACTGGCAGTATTGACGCACAGTCTGGTAGCAGCTGCGGTCGGCCTCCCCGCCCCACTGCACAGGCCCGTTGGGGTCAGAGGGCAAGCGGCTCAGAATGCTGGTGTTGATGGCCAGAGCAGCCAGGCCATAGTCCGTGAACAGCACCGTCTCTCGCCGACACGTGGGGCAAGAGATGAACTTGTACTTGGGACAGGATTCGTAGAGGATCTGCAGGCACTCCTCACATACCGAGTGCAGGCAGGAGAGGATGCGTGGGCGCTTCCCGGCGAAGTTGTACGTGTGGCCACAGGTGGGGCATTCAAGGGGTTCGCAAGGCATGACGGGCCCAGAAGATGAAGAGGAAGTGGATGAGGAGGTGGAGGAGGAGCGCAACACGTACTGATTGACTATTACGTCTTCCATCTTGTAGTGGAACTGGTGGTAGCAGATTTCGTTGGCACTGGGTTTGCGCTGAGCCAGGAAGCTCTGCTCTCTGCATATTAGGGGGGTAGGAGGGGACACCGTCGGCCTGGGAGATGGTGCTATGTCCAGTGTAAGGTCGCTGCAGGCCTGGTTGACAATGATTTCACCTTCACCGCCTCCGTCCCATGCCACTCTGGGAGCCGGGGCATAGCGTGGCTGGGTGACGGGCACAGGGCACTCTCGGGGAAACTTCTCGGACTGGATGATCTTGACAGTGTCCATGGGGATGGCCATCGGCTGGCGCCTGAGGCAGGACATTTGCTCGGTTTAGTTGCTTTTACAGTGAGGGGCTGTAGCTCTTGTTGGCGATGGATACGCCTGCTTGGTTCGTGCAAGGGGAGGAGGCTCAAACTTCTTCTTGGAAGTCAACCATTAGATGGAACATGGGGTCGAATGGTTGCTTCCATGTTTCCCTCAAAGATTTTCTCTGGTTGGCACTGTTGTTAGTCTTTTAGTCTATAACAGTTAAACTATATAGCCCAGTGTACTGTATCAGATCAGTGTCTACTGTGAAGTATTTTTGTTGCTTTATTGTACCTTTGATGAAGTCCCTGTGCTGCCTCTGACTGATAAGTTACAAATCACACAGAAGTTTGTTTTATTTTAACACTAAGTTATGTTCTTACTTTAAACAGCATAAGTTTCATGTGCACCCAAATGTTTACAATTCACAAACAGTACAGAAAGGTGGATTGTTGCATTTACAAAGTGTGGTGGGTTGATTACAGGCAGTTCAGACTAGTCCAAAAGTTACTATCTTGAGATAAGATCTTGTTTCCTAGTAAAGGAAACTAAATATTTGCCAAAACACTCAATGAACTTCCTGTTTATAGCTTTAGATGTGTTCTATCTTGACTCTGGGGTGTAAGAGAAAAAAAAAACTTAAGACGTTCTGTCTGCTTTTGGTCCAGTGTGGTCAGGAGACCTAGTATGACTCCCTTTTCTTGGCTTCTTGATAAAAAGAAGGGAGGAGGACTTTTATTTTTGGGAGGTGTCCTATAATACTCCAGAGAGCTGTTGGAGTAATTCCATGAAACTTGAAGGCTCCTTAAATTCCTCAGAGGTGGAAGTGAAGTCTTTTTCTATAGACTTTCAGGCAGTCCTCACAACGAAACAGACAGAGTGATGAGAGTGTGAAGGATTCCTTGGTGTTGTCTTCTACTTCCTTTAATTTGTCAGACCAACTGTGTTTGCAGATATATTTGGTCCATTCACCTGTAAAAAGAAGAAGAAGAAAAAAAAGTTAGTAATGGTAAATTTTGCTTTTTTAAAAAAAAAAACAAGGAAGTAAATAGAGGCATTACATTTTCAGTTAGACAGTTTTCTTTGTGTTAAAATGTTTTCTTTAGGTGAATGACTGATTGGAATTCACTCAGCTCTATCTTTACATCAGTTTCTTTGTATCTGATGGTAAAAGTTGCCAAGGCAGTTTCCTTGGGAGGGGCTTAGGGAAGGTTTGTCCCGTGTCCATATTTTGCATCTTGGCCTTGTCTCACCTGTGTCTTTTCAAAGACAGAAATGTTTCCATGTTGCTGCTAGCTGTCACAAAAAAGTGCTACAGGTCATAAACGCAGCACACCCAATGTTCATCTGCAGAATGGAGGGTGTTGCTCGTTTTAGGTTGATTGAGGTTAATTAATAATTTAATTATTAAAACTAGAGCATATATGAGTAAATGACTCATTTCTGTGTCAGGAATGTAGAATGTGAGATGAGAAGCAGAGCTCAAACGAAGACGCATAGGAGGCAGTAACAGGTACAAACAAGAAGTAATACCTTCACCAAGGCAAACAATGAACAGGCAAGCATGCAAGACGCATGGAAGTAAAAGGGGGAGAGGGAAAGCAGGAAGTATTCATTTGTATTGGGAGAGCGATTACCGGTAGTTAGTGATCATGTGTGCGATAACTAATGGTGGTAAGTCACGAGACAAAAAGACAGCTGAGCAAAAAAACCAAAATACAACCAAATAACCAGAGTTGCTTTCAAAAAATACATATACAATTATTTTTAATGTATAACTAGTGTATGCTTTATCTACTAAATCACTGTAACTTTTAATATTTTTTTTAAATTCATATTGTGACCAGGTTTGTCATTGGGGTTGCACTGAGAACATAGAGGCACTGTTGTGTGAATCTCAAATTCCTTTTAATGTACATACAGTAAATTAACAAAACAGAAAATATACATACATAAATACATAAAAAAGGAGCCTCTGTTCACACACAGAGA